>MEJB01000013.1:8910338-8963866 GCA_001752375.1 Rhazya stricta | reverse complement strand
AGACTTGAGAGTGTGGGCCCTGGCGGTGTTTTGCATTTAAGTAGTGTCTTCTTGGCGGGTGTTGAGCACGCCTGCTTTGAGTTTGACCATTACAAATCGGCCCCACATGCTCGAGCTACTGAGTAAACCATGCTTGAAGCTACGGCCCACATATTGATGGATATGGTGAAAGAACTAGGGACCCACCAACTTATTCTGTTCCTGATGGGCCTGAAATATCTGGAGTTCCACTATCCAAGGGCTGAAGCCCAAGGAAGGAATCCAGAAAAGGTAGAGAAAGAATGGTCGTCTTCTRGAATATAAAAGAGAGTATGTCCAACTTTTCTTGCAAAAGACGGTCCCGCCACAAGTAGATTCCCAATTCCAAACGAATAATGGCTAAACAACAGATAGTATGGCGCAACA
This sequence comes from Rhazya stricta, assembly GCA_001752375.1. Classification (NCBI taxonomy): domain Eukaryota; kingdom Viridiplantae; phylum Streptophyta; class Magnoliopsida; order Gentianales; family Apocynaceae; genus Rhazya; species Rhazya stricta. The sequence goes on along the minus strand of MEJB01000013.1, from coordinate 8,963,461 downwards.
AATACTGAAATATAGATACAGTGGCATTAATCCGATACTGGATTTGGTTTAAATACTCAATTTATAATATACTCCACAAAGCAGCAATTGAGTGAATACAACCGCTGAACCCCAAAAACAATCCCATTCAGAATTAAGAGATAAACAAGATTCCTCTATATGAGCTAACAAGCCGGAAAATACGTATCACGATAAAGTGATTAAATTAACAACGCGTATTGACTATAACAATGGGACAGCTAACAAAGCTTAAAACTGATAGCAGCTACTTTACGAGAAGGCCGCTCTTCAACATATATTGCAAAATATAGAAATAGGTCTCAGGCTCATTGTTCCTCAAAAGAAGCCCCATGTATGAGTTAGAGCAAAGTATCTTCAAGACCTCTTGTCATCTATTGAGAGTGCAGTTTCCTCACTCTACTGCCACATCTTGCCAGATAAAGAAATGAGCTGCATAGGTAGGGAAGAAACAAGTTATGAGTAGATATTGATCATCCAATGAGGAATTGGCAAACCAATTACCTATAAACAAACCTCAAGCTCCACTCCTCAGACAAAATCCCTTTTTTAAGTATAGTGATCTAGCATGATAGTCCTCCTATTGTTCTCATTCACTCAATTTCAAGGGAAGCTTTTTAGACCCCTCAAAAGCAACTAAGAATGCTGTTATCCCTTTTGCTATTCACTTTATCCAAATCTGTGTTACTCAAAAATTAACTAGATTATATTATCATTCTTTTATCTGGTCATGAACTACTATAATAGATCATAAAGAGAAAAATGACTAACCTGACGAGCAACATGTACCAGTCCCCTCCCATCTCTGGATGACTCATCGACAAAGTTACTATTCTCTGGTGCTAACGCATTGTCATTTTCCTCTCCAGACCTTTTCTTCATAGAGCTTTGTTGAAAAGAATTGTTCTCACCAGCACAGGTGAAGGCTCCCTTCTTGCGTTTCCTGCTGAATGTGTATTTAAGAGTCATCTTGCTTTCTGGTTGACTTGGAGCCTTGTTGGTCATTTCAGATGTTTTTATATCTCTCAAGTCAGAAAAAGCCCAAGATACATTTTCCAACTCCGACTTTGAAGCAGGTACATCCTGCATTTCTGACATTGGCTTATCTGTCAATCTAGTATCCTTTTCTACCACATCTCCAAGAACGGTAGAACCTTCCCCAGAGTTCATGCGTGTTGTAGCATTTGCCGATGCTGCTCTAACACAAGCACCTTCTCCAAACTCACCTCCATCTTCTACTTTCAACAGATCTTTGCTCGCTTTTTCATCACATTTAATTGTTGTATTAGTTAGACAAGGTTCATCATATGGACGAGGGTGACAGTGGTTCAGCCTGCATGAGGTAGCAAAGCCATCCCAATGCTTGATTTTCCTTTTCCTAACCCTCCTGCGGATAACAGAAACAGTTTGATGTTTTCCAAGATGCTCCCTCAATCCACGAGTATAATCAACTTCATTAACATTTCTAGCACCGATGGAAACACAACCAGGTCTATGAACATCACTGCTAGTATGTGAATGACTTTTGCAATGAGAAATTGCAAAAGATAATCTCCGAGGCTTCACAATTTGACCAGATTGGTATTTGCATGAGGTAGCTTTTGTTTTGCCACAACGAGTTCTTCTCCTGTGCAGCTTGTGGAACTTAACAGGCTGATCATCTGAGGTATTATCTTTGATGAAAGCAGCTTGTTCTATGGACATGTCCAACTCACCCAATTTATCAGTTCCACATATGGGTATTGAGTCAATCACTTGATTTTGTCCTTTCCTTCTAATCCTTAATTTATTTTCAAGCAGAGAAATTATTTCTTGTGCAGAGTGCAATTTCACATCCACCAAATCTGTCTCAATTGCACGTATTCTTTGGGTGCATCTATTTCTAAAGAGCTCAGGCTCTTTATTTTTAGTGATATCAGAGGCTAAAACAGTTTCATGCACASGACAATGATCAAATTCATTGTTTGGGCTTGCGGCTTCTTTTGCTGATGTGAGGCACTCATGATCCAGAATGCTGTGTCCTGAAGTAGAAACCAGAACCTCAGAAGCTAGAGCTTTGGATTCCAACTCTGAGAAGGATTTGAACGGTGCCAAATAACTTATCTCATTCTCATGAATCATATTTTGACTATGCATAACTACCTTTTCTGTTTGTGTCAAAGAATGCATGTTCTTTCTTTTCACATCATCCAACTGATCCTGAACCGCACTTAGCTTTGCTCTTAGGTCTATTATCAGCCCTTCTGCTTCATCAAGCTGTGCTTCAAGCTCATTAATCCTCTTTTTCTGGTTCAAGGATGTAATCTCTGCTTCACTGTTCTGCAAGAATTGCAGAGCCTATTACTGTTTCATCAACAAATTGCAACTCAGATAAAAGGATTAAGGAAATGATTGTAAATAACAGTTCTAGATTAGAAGTTTTCATAAGAAAATTCGGTAGGTATGATTTTTTGTTTGTTCTAATCGGATGATGGATGCAATAAAAAGTCATAAAAGATTGCTGAAAGCTTCGCATTTTACACCAAGGACTCCGAACGATATCTGTGCTCTTAAGTAATTTCAATACTGTTGTCATCCTTCACTGAAGAAAAAAAGGRAACTTGTAAGAAGCCAGATGCACTCTAAATGATTTACAACATTGCTCTCCATTCCTGTCATGGTGTCTGAAGGTAGAATTACAGAAAGAGGGAGCCTAAATGCAAATAAAGGAAAATATYCATGTTTAGTGTATGTCACAATGGGAAAATTCAGTTGTAAAWTTGTTTCTGTCGAGGTTGATAAAGTAATTATAAGAGTGCTACTTGAAATATGATCGCATGCATCTTTTCTAACTCTAGCCAAGATTTATGGATGGATCTAGACAAAGGGACTTAATAAGTTCACAAAATTTGCTAAGAGAATCACACTGAACGGAGTTACAGGAAAAWTATTCATACTGCTTCAAGTAATTGATGATGTGCAGTTTCAAACGAGAATCCAGTACTGTAAACCCATCCACTAAGTATAGTATATCAACGGACAATTCAACATCCTTAACAGCATAAAGGCAAAACTTACACCAACATAATGATGTCTATAGCTTGCAATGTTATGCATAATGATCCTTAAAATGCTAACGAAACTTTAGTTTTTGAAAGAAAGTACCTTGGCATCGATCATCTGTTTCATGCGAAGCAACATTCGAAGTGCTTCCTCCTTTGTGGAAAGCAGATCCTGCTCGAACTTCTGAGCTTTTCGCTCAGCCGCCATTAAGCGAGCTGCCGCCTCCTTCGACGTGTTGAGAATCATGCCCGCATACGCCTTTTTCAGCGCCATCATTCTCTACATTGAAAGGGGGAACCAAACTTAACAAGCATAAAAACAATCCAAAAAATTTTGAACTAAAATAAACTTACCCCTGTTTCATCCATGGCCGTTGGTAACAATCTATRCTGACGGCGGGCGACGGATTATCAGGAGCTTAAYTGGGATATTTTGAGAGTCGATACTTGACGCGAGAGTCCTTTTCCCTTTTYAGTAGAGGWGGCGATCATGCGAYTGTTATGGCTTTTTTTTGGACCAAATTAGCCATCTCCTTTTCTTCAAATACCGATTTGGTACAACTGACAGACCGACGTCGCATGTCAGATGATATTGTTCTTACGACGGCGTRCTGGGCTCCAGCAATTACTGAAGGAGCGCASAACGAAAAYGGGTCCAACGGAGAAAGTTTTCAACTGGGGGGAAAAGTCGCGGCAAAAAGCGGTTAAAATCCTGACTGAATTTTCAAATTTTGAAAAACACGAGCTAACGAGGACTAAAGTTTCCGTGGGCTAGTCTGCGTTGCTGGACTAGCCCAACTGAGTTAAAGAATCACAACAATTGGGCTGATGGTAAATTTCAAGTCATATTCTAGGCTGCATCCTCATTAAACTGACCCATGAAATTTAATTGTTTGTGGCCTTGTAATGAAGGAGGCGTTTGAACGGACGTTCTTCACAAAATGGGCCTTCTTTTAAAAATAACGCCTATTTTGAGTGGAAWAATTCAAACGCGACCGTTTAAATAATGAAGGCTGGACTGGACAGCCATTTAAATTATAGTAATTTCATCCGCTATATTTTAATTATTATTTGTTTCGTTCTTCCTCATAAAAGGATTTTTTTAATTATAAAATTTCATTCAAAATAATATTTAAAAAGAGAAATACATTTTTTAAACTTTTTCATTCAGAAAATAATATTTTACACTTAWAATTTATTTTTCTCAAAATTCAAAAGTAAACATAAAAAGAATCTTTATTATTCACTTTCTAACTCAACAAATAAATTTAAATTTYGATAATTTTTTCATTTGTTAGGAATCTTTTTACAGGTAAAAGAATTTTCTTCCCCATATAATCAAAATAGATACAATGTCTGTGAATGCATCAAATAGTTTAATTTAACCAATTGAAATGTTCGAGATTTAATTCCTGTTATAATCAGACGCCGTGATAAAATATTACATAATTTGACGAATATAACTATATATATTTACTAAAATGAATTAATTAGATTAAATGTCTAAATATTGATATTAAAGAAAAAAAAATCTACAATTCAGAATTGGAAACGTGATCCGCGTCACGATTCATAGATTTGCTCCTTTTTTCCGTCAGAATTTGATTCTCTGTCCGAAAAGGTCTATATCGACAACAACTGGTACAGCAGTAAACGTAGAAACACTATGCTAATACTACAAACGCAAAGCTACAAAACKACTTGAATGATTTTGGGCTGTGGGCCGGASCGTACCCCWTTGCAGWTCATAACTTTTGAGTSTTCGACCATTCTATTTTGTTGATCCATAATTTCGATTATATTCAGGTAAAAATGGTATYCATCGATAATATAATGTATAAAAATATTTTTTATACATAATATGAGTTTCGAATATAATTATAATATGAAAGTTTAATCTATCTAAATACTTTTGATGAAAACCAATTCCTATCTTCTTCATCCTCAAGGCGCCCATCAAGCGTAGAAACTGACCCGACTAGACATTAGTCCTATCATTCTTACACCTCAGTTTTTTAAGTAGACCCCAATATGGAATATTATTASTTATAAATTAATATTCTGTCAATTTTAAATGATTYGTGTATATTTTAATATTTTATTATTAATGTATGAAATATTAATCAAAATTATATTGAGATTTAATAAATTAAAATAAAATTCAAGAATTACCTTTAATGTGTAATRTCAATATCATCTAATTTTACTCGCATGATCATATTAAGTTCAAGAGTGAATTGTCTCCAAATAAYATAAARATAGTTTTTAAGTTCGAGAGTTACATTTAAKGATTAGGATAGTATRTTAAACGAACCTTCTAAAAATAAATAATGTATTTGACATTTATTATTTTTATGTTYCCGTGACATAYCTCAASACATTGTATATTGAAAATAAAATTATTTAAAAATTATCTATCATGATGATATTTCAAAACGCATGAGATTAACAGTATAACAWTGATTTTGCTCTTTGAATGTCTTGCTTTCAGAAGCTTGATATCGATTAAATAAGATTAAGCACCGAATATGAAGAAATTGAAATCAAAACTTTATGATTGCAGATGATTCTAAATAAAATAATTAATAAATTATATTCTTATATTTCATGTTCTATTGTGCAACATTGTATTGTCATAATTTTACTTGCGACAAGAAATACGTATAGGAATTGTTTTGCGAGATTGTTTTCATGGAAAAAGCATTATACTATAATGGGAATAACAAGGAGTGAGTTTATTTATAGTAACTATTCAGGCATTAGCCAACCATTATTGAAGTTTTTAATAAAATATAAAACTTTATATAATCACTGCAAAAGAGGGAATTCAATTAGTTACAAGCGGACAGAAGAACTCCCAGTCAAGTCCTCTCCTAATCAACCAGCTTCGGTCAAACATACTGTAATTATCATCTCCACTTCATTACTCCATTCCCATATTTCTTTGATTGGCGAAGCAAAAAAATAGAACCTTCCCTTTTTCCCAGACCCTTCTTATGCCTCCAAATCCAAGTTTGGTTGCTTTTACCACTGTTTTTCCAAGTCAATGCTTCTCTTCTCTCCTCTTCCTCACAACCCACTCCACATTTGAATCTCCAAAACCCTAATTTCAGCTATTCTTTAGCTTCAAAATGATCAAGATTTCTTCTTTGAAGCTCTTCAACTATCTTCTGCTGCTGTCTTTTGTGACCCTTTTCTGTTTGGCCGGTTTTATCGCTGTGGTTTTTGCGGAGGATGATGTGAGGTGTTTGCAAGGGGTGAAAAGCTCCTTGAGAGACCCAGATGGGAGGCTCAGCTTTTGGAACTTTTCCAACTCTTCCGTGGGCTTTATCTGCAACTTTGTCGGCGTTTCGTGCTGGAATGACCGCGAAAACCGTCTCATCAGCCTCGAACTTCGCGATATGAATCTTGCCGGCGAGGTCCCCGGGGCTTTACAGTCATGTCACAGCTTACAAACGCTTGATCTCTCTGGTAACCGCCTATCTGGTTCGATCCCACCTAAAATTTGTGAATGGTTGCCTTTTTTAGTAACTCTAGATTTGTCTAACAATGATTTGACTGGCCCGATCCCGGAGGATATTGTTAATTGCTCGTATTTGAATACTTTGGTGCTCGATAATAATAAATTGTCTGGAAATATTCCCTTTCAGTTTTCTAGTTTGAGTAGGCTCAAGAAATTTTCTGTTGCCAACAATGATTTGTCTGGTAGGGTTCCCTCATTTACTACTGCTGGTGTAGAGCTTGATTTTAAGGGAAATAGTGGACTCTGTGGGGTTGGCTTAGGCAAATGTGGAGGTTTGAGTAAAAAAAATTTGGCAATTATTATTGCTGCCGGTGTGTTTGGGGCTGCTGCCTCTTTGTTGCTAGGTTTTGGGGCTTGGTGGTGGTATTTCACTAAATCAAGTCCAAGGAGAAGGAAGAGAGGTTATGGGATTGGTAAGGACGATTCTGATAGTTGGGCTGAAAGATTGAGGGCTCACAAGCTTACTCAGGTTATGCTTTTCCAGAAGCCCCTTGTGAAGGTTAAACTGGCTGATTTGTTGGTTGCAACGAACAATTTCAGTACAGAGAATGTTATTAATTCAACTAGGACGGGAACCACCTATAAAGCTATTTTGAGGGATGGTTCTGCATTGGCAATTAAGCGACTTAGCACTTGCAAGATGGGAGAGAAGCAATTCCGGGTGGAGATGAATAGRTTAGGGCAACTTAGGCATCCAAATTTAGTGCCACTCTTGGGGTACTGTGTGGTGGAAGAGGAAAAGCTTCTGGTTTATAAGCACTTGTCCAACGGGACATTGTTTTCTTTGTTGAATGGAAATGCAAGTTCACTGGACTGGTCAACTAGGTTTAGGATTGGTTTGGGTGCTGCAAGGGGCCTTGCTTGGCTACACCATGGTTGCCAACCTCCAATCTTGCATCAGAACATTAGTTCTAATGTTATTCTCCTTGATGAAGATTATGATGCCAGGATAATGGACTTTGGCCTTGCTAGGCTTATGACATCATCTGATTCAAATGAAAGTAGTTATGTTAATGGGGATTTGGGTGAATTTGGTTATGTAGCTCCAGAGTACTCCGGCACGTTGGTTGCATCACTGAAAGGCGATGCTTATAGCTTCGGTGTGGTACTTATGGAGTTGGCAACTGGGCAAAAACCTCTCGAAGTTGGCACTGCTGAAGAAGGATTTAAAGGTAACCTGGTGGACTGGGTAAATCAACTCTCTGTTTCAGGGCGAATCAAAGATGCTATTGATAAGAATTTAAGCGGGAAAGGTCATGATGAAGAAATTGTGCAGTTCTTAAGAATTGCATGTAATTGTGTGGTTTCTCGTCCAAAGGACAGGTGGTCAATGTATCAGGTTTATGAATCATTGAAGAGCATGGCTGAGAAACAAGGGTTCTCGGAACAGTATGATGAATTTCCCCTACTTTTTGGCAAACAAGATACTGATTAGTTCCACTTAACTCCCAAAAGAGAGTGGAGAAGCAGGGCAACATTTGGACGCATATTGCTAACTTATTTCTGCACTCCAGGAAAGGAAAAGCTCCCAGGTCTTTTGGTGCAAATTGAGTGATATCATTGTCTTAGCTTTCTGGTTACGTTCCACATTGTGATATATCGCTGTATAATAGGTTAAACTGCTTAAACTGTACCCCAACATTCTGTTTGTTCAAATTTGCAGGATGAAAATCTACCTGGTTATTGTTGTTTGTAATATGTTAATCTACCTTTTAGCCTTAAAATATTTGTATTCAAGATTAAATTGGATATAGTTTCATTACATTTTCTCATTCCTCGTTTATTTTCCTGGGACTTTCCATTCAGTGCAGTTGTTTTCATCCTCTTTCTGGCTTGGATCAGTCATTCACTCTCTWTGTCTGTGTACTCTTGCCAACTGCCAAGTTTAGCCATTACTRCTACACATGACCACATACTAATAGAATATGATCTTGGAACACTGAGATGCATGTTTGATGCTTATTTGTTTTCGATGATCAGTGTACTAGCTGGTTTCTTTTCTACAATTTTATCTTATATCTAGTTCCTTTCTTTATTACTTGTCGTAGTTTCTTTGGTATAAGTGCCAGGAATCCAGTTGCTAAGATCGCCCCTTACTAAACTAATAGAGTTCAAACCTCATATTTCTATAGTTTTTAGTACTCGTAAAATGGAAATTGTAAGAAAAGGAACCCAGTTGAAATGTTGGCTCAATCTGTAGCGTAATAATGTGTTCTTATACAAGCAATTACCATATTCCATTGTCGGCCAAAAGTTGGTCTTTTCCATCAGGTTTCTTGTCAAGTCTATCCATGCATATATGAAGCAGGGACATTCTGCACATGACTTTGCCCATAGGATGTAACAGCTGGGTTTGTTTGTTATATGTTGGATATGATTAGTATCGGCCAAGTTTTCTGTCTTATCAGTTTTATCTTGCCAAATGGGAAGACTCAGACCATCCTCGCCCTTTCAGAGAGAACTTTCCCGTTGAGGAAGAGCAGTGCCCGTAATGGGGTATTGGTTATGCACACACACAATTGCGCGTCCTTCTTGCTTGTTATCTGGAATTATCAGAAGAGGAAAAAAGAAGGAAGAGTCTATGGTATAATTATCTATCTCGCAACTGGAAAGACCCGACTGATTCCTTTCGGAATGTTATAGCGGCATCTGATATTCTTTTATTTTCTTATGGGTCCCTGAAGTGGATACAGCACTTTGTTTGTCGGGTACGTCAGAAATGTTGAAACAGTTTACACCAAATAACATATAAAATTGAGGTCCGAGCGAAGACTTTGACGGTCACTTGGGAGAAGTTTCATTTCCGTTTTGGAGCATTTTGTACTCCATTATTTTGCATTATAGTTGGGTAGCCTGGAATTTTTCTCTTCGCCTTTCCACGTTTGTGATGGCTTGACAAGACGAACGTTTCATGAAAATGATGAACATACTCATTTCTGCAGCGTACCTGACGAATTTAGACTCAGGTTTTTTCCGTTTTGGAGCATTTTGTACTCCATTATTTTGCATTATAGTTAGGTAGCCTGGAATTTTTCTCTTCGCCTTTCCACGTTTGTGATGGCTTGACAAGACGAACGATTCATAAAAATGATGAACATACTCATTTCTGCAGCGTACCTGACGAATTTAGACTCAGGTTTTTTCGGCCTCCATATTTCTGGCTTTGAAATGGAGAGAATTCTAGCGAGTTAGCATTGGATGTCAATGATCAAAGGGAGCCCAYAAYTAATTAGGATTGCAATTCAGAAAACCGAAAACCGCATAGCAGCAGAACATAGAAAGGAGGAGCGCTTGGCGCGGCATGCTTCGTGGTTACCTTTGGCAAAGCCCGGCTATCAAAGTGCATGGTAAAAGTAACCCTTTAGCCTTTGCCGTCTTTTGGTTACGTTGCGGCCGGCGTGCGTGATAGAACATCGRCTTTCCAAATTACGTATGTAGTTTTAAAAGGTTAATAAAAAATTTCGAGTTGTTTTCTGGAATGCCAAATTTGGCAGCAATCTCATGTGTTGAGTTGGTCACAAAAGCAAGGCAAATTTATGTCCAAATGCTCGGACTGGGAGAGAATGTTGAAGTGTGAGGAGGTGCCCAAAAGTGTTCCCCGGTCTGAAAGGTGATGGAAGTTCAAGTCCATATATTCAATGATAAAAAWAAGCGGAAATAACTTGGAATTCAGTGACCGAGAAACTTGATATGACGACAAAGTACAAGATCTCAGATTCTGTAAATGATGAGCATGGATATGGATACCCCTTGAATCTGTTCTGCTAACAGCCATCCGTGTATTTGTGCTTTTCATTTGTATAAACTGCAGGGTGAAGAGGACTCTGCTTGTCCCTCATGCATCTTGAACGAAAAGAAGGGTCTTTTATTTGAATCTCATTTACTTTAGACCAGTCTCTGCTTCTTGGAACAATCAAAATCACAACCCCAAAAAGAAGCGAGAAAGAGAAAGCAAAAGGAAAATTATAAAGGCAGTCTAAACTTTGTTTTCTCTGTTGAGAGTATTGTAGAAGTGAATCGTAGTATTATTACCCCCATTGATACTTCATTTCCTTGGCTTGTACGGTTTTGATTAGTGCCATGCGGTCCCATTTTCGGCTAACCAAAAAGTCCATTAGATAGATCTCAAAATGCTATATAAATGAAAGGTCAAATTATGATTTTCAAAATTTAGACCATTATGATTATTCTATTTTCAGTTATTATAGATGAATTTCTTCAGTTATCGAGAATTGTATATCATTCGTGATACTTTAATTAGTGAAACAACACAGGATAATTGCAGGATTCAAGGAAATTGTTTTTCTTTTATACAGTATTTAGAAAAGAGCACTTTTAGAGCCTTTAACCCGTGCAAATGCTTTATCTGGGRAACAYAASACAAGCCACTTAAGAAAAGAAAGCCAATCCAATAAAAAGCAAAAGACAATCACCCTTTAATTGATCAWACATGCCTACGCGATGTTCCAAAACTCGACATTTCTTGAGATATGCTTGTTTCTCTTGTTCCCCTGCATCTTGTACCTCTCTCACTTTCACCAACTTAAAGCAGAAAAAATAAATAAATCAGAAGATACTGGTAAAGTAGCTTCAGAACATCAGGCTTTCTTGAGGTTCAATCACCTATCATCTGCAGCGGAAACTTCACGAACTCAAGGCCCAAGAAATCCTTGCAGATAGTGGCTTCAGATCGAAGACATAATAATCCTTTAAATCATATGCATACAGCGATATTTCAACATGTTCACTATGAAATTCTCTCTGAAATCTCGGCATTTTACGTTTATGTGAGCAAAGACTGTCAATGCTGCCGGTTTTAATCCTCTTGACTCTTTGAACCTAAGCTCGAGTAGGCGGTTCTCTGGAATTCCTTGCCCTCCTAAAGAAACAGAGCATATAAGATTATGAAACACATGCAAACAGAAGCAGGGCACTCGGGGTCCAGTTTGCATGAAGCAAAATTTGACGAAATGAATAATATGACATATTRTTTCTTTTAAACGGTGATCCGCTTAATTAGGTCGCCATACCAGGGGATTTACAACAATAACGAGAACGAATACCACTAAAAGACTTTACAAGATCATGATGATCGGTAAAGCAAAATCCAAAGGGGATTGGATATTAGTCCACTGAGAAACAAGCGTGGATGCTATCACTTGTGCTGGTGGTGGGTTAGGCTTGAAGCAAACTCTCTCATTTACTCCGGGTTCTTGATTAGCTGGCTGGTGGGTCATTTCAAATTGTCGCCGGTAAGTGGTAAAGATATATGCCAAAGATATCCATATGCATGCACGATAGATAATTTGATACAAATTATAACCAAAACCACGCGGATTAAAGAATAAAACGAGCACCAGCAACAAGTTTGCGTGTTATTTCGGCACGCAACAGGTACACGAATAGTCAAATCTCAAAGCTGTATGTGAATTTGGTAAAAATSAGAAATCATACCTGTTATGTATAGGATCAGGTCCATTTGGTACTCTTCTCTTGCTTACAGAATTGAGGTTGAGGCCGCCACGATGAAGCCGTTTACTTCCCACAAATGTCAAAACATTGAGATTTCTAGTTGATGATATTCTTATTGCTGCCTCTTCGGTAGCCTGGTTAGCCAAAATGCAAATGAACAGAAGCCAGAGGAGGCTCGCTAACAATGAAGCCCGCACCACCTTGCCACTACCATTGCCACCCATTTTAGCTCCTACATAGACTCTGAGGTGTTGAATTGTTCATTATCAGAAAGCAAGAAGGAAGATGAAGTAAAAATAATCATATTCTCTCAAATACAATTCAAGAAGAAGGAAATGATCTACGGAGGCTTCAGACTGGAATGGAGTAATTCAAGCCACCCATAAAGACCATAATTTCACTGGTGAGGGGTTCTTCGTAGTCTATAGCAGAGTTTTATAAGAGGGAAGCAACTTTTGCTCTTTGATGACTAGTTAACATAGCCAGAACAAGGAAACATATTCAATTTTGTCATTCACTACTTTCTCTTTCAGCAATATCTATAGTTTCTAAAAGGACCTGGATTGTCGATTTTAGATTTTTTTTTTTTTAAAAAGAGTCGGAAAAAGAAAATAAAATAGAAAACAGAGAAAGTTTGTCCTCCCATTCTGCTTTATGTTAATTGGTCCAGACCCGGAAGTATTTACTTTGTTTTGTGCACATTTTCATGCAGCAAGCAACCATATGGGACCTCACTACCTGCCTATTTCTTGCATCTTGGATTACTTCAAAGATCCAACAACACAGAAAAAGGACATAGAATCTTGTGCCACATCCAGTAGAGCTGATCAAACACGCAGAGACCTCCAGTAGTTCATGTTGATTAAGAGCATCCGTGCATGATATCAGAACACGACACAGAAGAAGACCGACGATAAACAAAGAAACGTTAACTTAAACCGAGACCGAAGGCATGGATCAGAACAACTGATCGAGGTTAAGGAGCAACAAGGAAGACACTGCAGTTACGAACAGTAGCCTGGTTTCTCCCTGAAATAGACTTTTTCTGGCTGTCACCAGTGAATGACTAAAGTAGAGGCTTTCCCTCAGTATTACTCAAGGTACCGATAGATTGGTCCACCATCCATGTTGAAACAAATAGTGCAGCAAAACATTCGATTGATTGTTATAATAGGAGAGTTTAGGTATGCAGATCCCAGGTCTATTACTCAGAAATTCAAAGACAATCAACTCCACAACCATGGTACTGTCTTGGTTCTTTTCCTTTTCTGCTGCACATTCTTTCCTTTATCTTTTAGCTGAAAAAGAGGACGGAAACCAATTAAGAAGGCGGGCTGCACCTTGGGGTAAGCAAGAACCACAATATCAGCTAACAGTAAGGAACTATGCTCGTTCTAAAGGTTCAACTGATAGTCATGGAAGGCTGTTCCACAAACAGAATGCAATGCATAATGAACAAGTTTCTCTTAGAAATTGACACTAAAGTTCAACCAAAGAACCCAGTGCAGTAATTTCATGACATTTAAGAGAGTTGGCAAGGACAACCAGTGGATATTACTAAGCAAAGTGTACAGGCACTGTTGCTACGTCTCACTGATTCRCCCCGACTAAAGGAAGACAATTAGATACGCCATAATCTTCTTAAAATCGCCACATATAGGCCTACTTAAATTTACTTCTATTGAGATTGTTCATTAACGACTTAAGTTCAGCGTCCCTGCCAGGACAAAAATATCCATTCCACGCAACAAGCTGTTATTCAGGAGGAACTGGAAAGCTTCTGCCCGTGATTTTCATATCAATTATACCACTGTAGTTCCGAAATCAATAGCGGATACTAGAATAATCTTCTTTATTTCTTCTATTTCATTTATACGTAAAAAGATGCAATTGTTCATCAAGACCTACTGAGAGTGAGAAAAACATAAACAACAAATGGCTGCTGGGTCTAGTTTTTGGGTGGTTAACCTTCTGGACCAATATTGTCGCATTACTCAACTGAACAGGATAGAGCTAAAAACTAGGAAATGAGTTAAATTAGGAAAGAGATAATCATATGTGACAACAATGCTGCTATAAACAAAAAAAACAGTACATAGGATAAAACCAGTCTCCATAAGAGGTGCTGCAGTATCATTACCAGCTAAGACAAGTAGCCCCACTGTTGCTCAACTAGTAGGCAATTGAAAGAAGAAAGTGGATCTATGATGACTGTACATAACTACATACATTTTACCCAGCTGCTAATCAAAAACTTCTGATACAATAACTTAATGCCCTTGTTTAGCTTAGTGTAACAACTCATTGGAGAGACTTGATCTTCCATTTACCCAATAAACCAGTCAGGATACTGACCTCCAATCATATGGAATATGACAATTATCGGAGAATTGCAATATCCTAAACAATGAATGCATAGAAAAATGTGGTCACTTGGGTTAAGACTGTCTTACGGTGAGAACATACCAAAGTCCCAACATCCTATCAATAACACCTGGCAGAGGCGTTCTCCTTCATATGAGGCATTATTAGATATACAAAGTGCTCTTTGACAGGAAAAAGTTGACTTAGTTAGCAAACTATTTTGATCTGAAATTTTCTTCTAGGGCCATATGTGAGCTGTCCAACTATCTCTTCTTCTGTGCCCACTTTGGTCCATATATTGCTAGATGCGTCCGACCAAACCGCCGATCTGCTATCTGCAAGTAGAAGATCAAAAGCAGTGATGGTCAAGGACAAAATATCCATGAAGGACAAACGAGCAGTCTGCAGGGTTGACATCTCACTTAGAATCTTACTACATATATGGAAACTAAATTTAGAATCATGAAAACGTCTAGATTAAATTCTAGCCGCCACATATTAMTGTATACACATGCTTAGGAGCCATTCTAGCTTATATTCACCAACTAATTATACTCTTCTCTTCAATAGCAATAAGATAATCAATTAGAATGATTTAATAATTTGACATGGATCGTTAAGAAAACAAAGAAAATAATGCCATCYGAAATACCTTGATAAGGCATCCACATGAATCCAGCATGTCAGTTCCCAAAGGATATTCCACTACCTGGAAGACAGTTAAAGTTTTCAAAACAAATTGCAAACCAGAATGGAATGCGATATAACATTCGCTAGATAAGAACTATTCTCGAATGCAATATATTATGTGTTAAACAAAAACTGACTCACAATAAAGGTATCTGCTCCAATTACTGAGGAACATGAAATTTGTTTCATCAGTACCCCATAATCCACTTCCATATATGGGGGTGTAACGCTTATATAGTCAAAAGTTCCCTCTTTACCTACAGAGTCCAAACCTAATTATGTAAGACTATATGCAACAGGATCATCACTATAAAAATGAAATTGGATGCGCTTATTATGGATAGCTATAACAAAACTTTTGCTTATAGTAATTTTCTTCATTATCAACTTGTAAGCACATGCAACATATTTCCAAGCATAAGTTGTACACTCCAGTAACCAAGAGAAATAACAGCCCAAGTATATATAACTTGCTCCAGTTATATAACTTGGGCAAGAGAAATTACAGCTCAAGTATATATAACTTGGGCAAGTATGATAGTTATACACTCCAGTACGTGCATAAGGTGTACACCCCAGTACGGTATAACTATCTTTCACTAGACAGCTCATTCCCAAGTATATATTGCTCTGAAGCTTCTTCCCCTCTAATGCCAATATCCAGTATTTCCAATAGTTCTCTTTGGAAACAGACACATTTTTCTAGGAGAATCAGTTTAAAAGCATATCAATTGGGTGCAGCAGCAATATAGAATCCATACTGATGAGAAAAGTTGAGAAAGGCATTCTGCTATGCTGCTTGCAGGATTTTAGCTGCATTGATTTCATTGAGATTGAATAAGGTATGGTCATGATCTGCCATACCCAGAAAAACAGAAGTTGAAGAGAAGGAACCTGAATGCAACCATGCTTAGGAGAAGGCAGGTTACTTGCTCCATTTATCTATATATCAACCCAAACTGCAAGCTATGTTGCAACTCTGACAAATAGTTAATAATGATAAAAAGATTTCCTCTTCAATCTAACTCTTCTCATTTCCCATCCTCCATGAACAATCCTCAAACACAAAAAGCCACTAAACCTATCTTTTCTATTTCATCACTCCGAGCTGCAGGGGTACTGATGGTTCTATTCCAGAAACATTCTGTCCTACTTTATTAGAAGTTCCCTTCCTTAGGGACACAGTTAAAAATGTATATAATCATAGATATGAGCACACCTGCCCTGCATTTTGCTGAAAATAAAGTTTATGAAGAGTGTGGAGGAGATGGAGAAACGAGACAGCCATACCCATAAATTTCTCTGCTCGTGCCAAGAAATCCTCAACGCGGACAGTATGTATAACAGATACGTCAAGAAAACTGGTCCATTCTAGATTTGGCTGGAGGACATCTGAGACAACCCAAGGATCCATCTCAACAAAATGCACCTGGGTGAGTTACAAAAGGTAAATAAGAAGGGGGRAAAAAGAAAAGGCAAGGATTTAAGCAACAAAAAGTTGTGATGGTAGAACTATAAAATACCTAATCTTAAAGCTGTCTCAAGTTAAACACTAACTTTCAAAGTACTGATTSTTAAATACTAAGAACCAGCTGAAAAGGTCGAAGTTGTTGCAGATATGGAGATATTATACAATAACAAAGTAATGGAAATGTGTTTTCTTGACTTTCAATGCTAACCTCTGAGCATCCTCGGCTTATAGCTTCAATTCCAACAGATCCTGTACCACTATACAAGTCCAGCCAACGACCAGGGCGTAGAGATGCAGGACACCCACCAGCCGACTTAAGAGGGGGGGGGGGGCAAGAGTATTTTAGCAATGCGTTCAAGAGTTTCTCTACATATTATTCCACCACAAACACTATTTAGATGTGAAGAAGACTCACAGAATTCCCCCAATTTATAGTGAATAAAATCAAGAAATGAAAATTCACCTGTAAAATTCCAAATGCAGCACCCTTTACAACTTCCATCATGGGACGTACATCCATGCCCTTTGGTGAAAGCAACTTCTTCCTTCGAGCTTTTCCTGCAAGCACCTAATAACCAAGAAATGTTTGTCTAAGATTCTAAAAGAGACATGCATGTTTCAGCCTTTCTGCAAGCAACTGAACACACTTCAAAGAAAAGTCCTCCTTTATTTTATTTCTTGGTATTAAACAAATTTCCTGCAACATGTATTACAAGAAGGTTGAACTGGTTCTATCATTTTATGGCACGCCGAGAGATTAGACAATAGACATTTAAGTCATGTTCTCAATGTAAATGTAGAAATCCTTCACCGTATGCTGTTCATATTTTTATATCGATTATTTAGATTCCAAGATTTCCATTAATACCTTTTATTCCATCTTGATTATGATAGTCTGGTACTTTGCTTAACGATGTTTCCATATCCAACGTATTTGTCATATTCCAATGATGCAGAAGCACTGAAAATTGCAGCTCGAATCAAAGAGGGAAAAGTTAATTTACTTTTACAATTTTCACAAAATCAAAACAACAAAGAATCAAATCTTGAATGGCCTTAATAATTTACAGAAACATCAAACTCATACTGCTGGGATAGCAATCCTTACACACATTATACAATKTCAGTAAAGGTTAGGATCAGGCATAATCAGAACACAAGAAATAAATTGTATAGATTSGGGCATAAATAAASGCATAAAAGCAACTAAACAAGGRAGCACAAAATGCAAATACCTGAAGCAATTTATGTGTCTCCCGAGGAGGTTTAGGTTCCTCCATACTGACATGCCTACCCTTTCTTCTCATATTTGCCAGTTCTTTTCTCCTCTTGCTCTATAAAATCAAAACCAACATTTTACAAGTGCAAACTACTTGCGAATAAGAATACTTATACAAACACCTATAAGAACTCTAAGCCCATGCTTACGCAAAAACAGATAGTTTAAATAGAATAGCAAACCTTTGGAGAAGGTTCGGATAAGAATTCATCCGGATTCAGACCGTACTGTTCTAGCAGCTCTCTTTTCTTCTCAACTGATTGTCCATTCTTGGATTCTGAAAGTAACAGATAAATAGAGATTCACAATAAAGGGAGAGCGTTGAACATGTAAAGGAGCCTGCCTATACTAGGAATTTCTGAAGGAGAAAGAGGAAGGAAGTGGAGGGCGAGAGACTGAATAGAGCAACTCACTGTAACAGAATGTGATAATGAATGGGCAGCGTCTGTTAGCTGTTCTCAAGGGGGGATAGTTGACAGAAAAAGAATTGAAGCAAAAAGAACCAACGTCTGTGCCAGCGGTGTTGAGGTGGATAAGAGAAAGCAGCGGAGGTGCTCGGCAATGAGAAATTAACAACTCCATTGATCTCAGCTCAGACTCTCCGCCACGAGAAGCAGCACAAGATTAGAAACCTCGTTGTTCTCCCATTGCCTCCACGCAATTCAAATGCTATTAATGTCTGTTTCCTAACATTTTCTGCCATCTGATCATCGGATAAATATACTTCTCCCGGGGCTGAGGAGGATGATGATATTGTAGAGGAGAGAAATTAGTGATTTCTTCTATGCCACCTGTTTGAAAAGGCCCATTCCAACATATAATTATCGGTCCAGCCACCAAATTGGAGGCCCAATATTATCATAAAGGAGACTCATGGGCTCAAGATTGAACAGATCTAGGAACATATTATCGTGTGTTGTCCGCGTAACGAGAAGAACGGCCCAAAGTTCAACATCGTGGGTCGAGTGGTACGACCAACTCAACAATCCGGTTCGTGATCGCACAGGTTCCTGTCTCTTCACGCGCTTTCAACCAATGTATCTTCAACCCCGCGTATGATCTACCAAATAGCATCTTTCCTCGCGTATGATCTACCGTAATTAGATTTTTCCGGGGCCACGTGGCAGTCAGAAAGAGGGGTGGCTACAGTAGCTGGAAACTGCATACGCTACTAACTACGGAAGTCTACATCGATGTCGTTGACCGATCTAACACCTACTTCCGCTATTGATCATCAAGGATTAGGAGTTTAGGACACTCCTYGTATTTAAGACGGATTCACATACTGGGATTACAAATTTGTCGGCTATCGCCAAGAGTTCTTACTTTGCAGAGCTTTTGTCCCGTTATTAAGCTATAACTTATTAGGAGTCTCTGCAATATTGTGATACGGAATGGTGAAGAGTTGATTCTGGGTTGATTAACTACGGAGGTCAAGATTTTTGATCGAGAATGGGATCTTGTGCGTCAAGCCCCAGAGGCTGTGTGAGAGTTGGAAATGGATTAAATCTTCGAAAGAAGCATCGGAGACGGAGGAGGAGGACGGCAAAGACCCAATCTTTCTCTAATAAGCTCAGCAAGGTTGAGCCTGCTCATTCTAGCGACGTTTCTTATCGCAATCCTACATTCCAAGGTACCAAATCTTGACTGTTTCTTGGTCTCTGAGGATATTACATTGGGCGAAATTGCTTATTACAGTAGCTGTTCTTCCTGTGCTTCTTTAAATTGCGCGAAGCAGTAATTAGGCATTACATTTTGTGGGCTGTTAACTAATTCGAGCTAATATTGTTCACAGGAACTTCGGAGGCATGGTATGATACGGACACGGTTATTGATTCTGACTGCGATGACGATTTTTATAGCGTTCCAGATGGTGAGCAGCTCGGCGTTGGTGATTAGTAATGTTGCTTTTGTATTATCCAAGCATTCAATTGGCCGGATTGGAAATCTGAGTTGTGTTTGACTCCAATATGTTGCAGATATGTCTCAACTAGGAAGTGGATCAACCGTTGTTACTCCAAGATATTGTGATAACAAACACTTAAATGTAACTGTTCCCTCCGATCCTCCTGCAAAATCTAGTGAACCATCATTCCGGAACTCGGAAACAAACAATGCAAAGGGAAGCAGCCTGTCCAATTCTCAAGCGCAAGCTGATGATAATTGTAATGAGGCGAAGGATCCATCTCAAATCGATAAGCCCTCTGCTCATGGCATGGATAGAAGTCCAGGAAGAGTTGAACCAGCAACACTGCACAACTGTGGGCTGCTATCTAATAGCCTTCTGCCTTGTCTTGCTTGTTCTGCTTCCTCTGATGAAAAGAATAAATCAACAGGCTCGCATTCACCCAATGTAAAGAAAAGACTATCAATAAAACTTTCTTTCAAACGGAAAGAAGGGCTAGCTCATTCTTATTCGTCACTATGTAAGTATTTGTATTTCTTTCTTATCCTTCTTTCCCTAAGCATTACATTTATATTTCTCCACATACATGAAAGAAATGCTAATTGCTCAAAACTCGTGACTTTACTAAGCTAATTGGATTAGTTATACGGAGATTCGTTGATGACTGATGAGAGGTCCTCTATCTCCAAGAAGAAATTTCAGAATAAGTTGTAATATCCCATTCTAGTAGTYGATGTTTTGGTATGTATTTACACCATTTTGCATTTTTTCCGTGGGTCCAATTCTTATCAAAGCATGAGCTAACAAGTCTTCTGAAATATCAATTCTTTGACACCTGTTTGAGATTTCTATTCATTGCCTAGAATATATTAGTTGTAAAAAGGTGACCATGTTGTTTTTTGGGTCAATAACGGCTCTAAGATAATTGTGCAACTGTGTATGTCAATTTTTGGAATAACATTGTGCCTGAAGCTGTGAAGCATAAGTTTTGTTCAGGATTTTAGATTTTTATTTATAATTTTAACTGCAATTGAGCCTTTGGACAACTTACATTATGATGATTATCTCATTCAATGATTTAGTCACTTTCAAATAGCTCATCATTCTTTTGAGCTAATACTGTTATATGTCTATTTCCTATCAGTATCACCAAGGGCTGTTCTGCAAAGACCAATAGCAGGTTCTCAAATTCCTTATTGCCCAATAGAGAAAAGAATGTCAAAATGCTGGTCAAACATTTCCCCCAATACTTTTAGAGTTCGAGGGCAAAATTATTTCAGGTGAGAATTGGAGAGGACGCCATAACTTTCCAGGGATACATATATCAGTTCTCTATTCTTTACTTGAACTCATCTCCTTTGATCTCCTTTGTTGACAGAGATAAAAAGAAAGAATATGCTCAAAATTTTGCTGCATTTTATCCTTTTGGTGTTGATGTTTTCTTGTCTCCTCGAAAAATTGACCATATTGCACGTTTTGTTGAACTTCCTGCCATTGAATCATCTGGGGAAATTCCTCCAATTCTTGTCGTAAATCTTCAGGTATGTCCACCTTTTATGTTCTATACTATGTGATTTTCGAACCTATTATATTTTCTCCTAGTTAGAATATTCCACTTATTTTCCTTTTTAAGTCTCTAATTGTTTTCCTTTTTAAGAACTAGAAAGTCAAGAGGTCAGAAGCTCCAAACAGCTGGCATGCTAAAGAATAATTTTATGTGGCCAAAGTGAAAGATATTCATGATAATGAACTCTGACATTTCTTCATTTTCAACTTTCTCAGATACCACTCTACCCTGCAGCATTCTTTCAAAATGATTATGATGGAGAGGGGATGAGTTTTGTTTTCTACTTCAGAATTTCTGAAAATTACTCAAAAGAAATTCCACTTCAATTTCAAGAGAATATCAAGGTACGGTGGAAAATTAAGCTTCTTGTTGCACATCCTTATGKTTTCTTGATTTACATGTTGGGATGATCTTTAGCTGCTATCCTCACCTTAACTGTCTTCTGCTTCAGGCAGTTTTTCATTTATTGTTGCTTTTTATGATACAGAGGCTAATAGCTGATGATGTTGAGAAAGTCAGAAGCTTTCCTGTAGATACAAATGCGCCCTTCAGGGAAAGATTGAAAATCCTGGGCCGAATGGTGAATCTCGAAGAGCTTCAATTGAGTGGAACTGAAAAGAAGCTTGTGAATACTTACAATGAAAAGCCTGTCCTCTCACGCCCTCAACATCAATTTTACTTGGTAAAGAATTCTAGAACCCTTGAGAACTTTTTGCACGACTCCTCATCGAAGATGGTCCTTTTATTTGTCGTGATTGACATTTTACAATCTGAAAAGGGTTTTAGTATGAATCTGCAACTTATTTTCATCCCACGTAAATGATGGCATATCACTGTCAGAGAAGGGGGTTAAGTAATCTTCAATCAACTATCCAGTGTGTGAAAGGGAACATTTATACACCTCACCTATCCATACTTGTAGATCTATCAAAATGTTATTCTTGTGGTGTCCTAGTTCAATCTGGTGTATAATAATTTCGTACGTAAACCTCAATCAGCAAGAAGTATGATAGCCTTCGTGGTACGAAGTAGGAAAGCTGTAGATAGACATCTGCTGYTGCAATATGTCATTGGTTCTGGAAACTCTTGCAGGGCGAAAACTACTTTGAGATCGATATGGATGTGCACAGATTTAATTACATCGCCAGAAAAGGTTTCGAAGCTTTTCAAGACAGATTGAAGCATTGTATTGTGGATTTTGGTCTTACAATTCAGGTGGCTATTACAATTTCTGTTCTCAAAAGGCAAAAGTTTGTTGTTGGTATATGCACTTCTAACATCTTTGAATTTGGTCTTAATGCAGGGAAACAAGGCAGAAGATTTGCCAGAGTTTATGTTGTGTTGCATAAGACTCAAAGAAATCGATTATACTAATTATAACCAACTGAGCTTTTGAGCCAACAAAGCCTTGACAAGTACAAGATGACCCGTTCTTGTTCTATTCTTTATTTATCTTTTCTAGTTTCACTTTCCTCATGCTGTGGGATCGTTAATCTCCCTATTATTCATCAACTTCTCCGATGGTACTGTAGCTAGTACCTTGCTCAAATTGGAATAAGTGTAAATATGAAAAGAGTTGGCCTAATCCTATTTGACAATATTTAATGTTTCAAATTTCCTTTGTCGAATGTTTAGGCAAAATCTGAATGAGAAACCTGAAGTTGATTTTTTACTTATTCTCAATCATTTAAATCAGAAGCTCAAGAAGTCAAAGCTATATGAGTCCTGCATTCTGCACATTGACAAATGTTCCATGAAATTCAATTGCCAATCGACTACATTTCTTGACCCTTTTCATGAGTTGTTGAAGGAAAGAAGAGAAAATAGAAAAACACCATTGTATCTTGCTAGCCAAAACGGCTGGCTGGAAGAAAATGTACAGAGGATTGGACCATATCCTAGTGAATCATTACAGAACAAACAAGAAGTGTACGTCGTCTATCCCAGCAGCAATGTATGAGGAGTTTACGAATTGAAGACCAACCTATTTCTCATTATAAACTGTAACGATTAAGGGAGACCCGAAAGCTAGTTACAAATCCTAGAACATCAGAATGAACCAAGAAAGACAAATGCCTCCAGGAGGCAGGGACTGGTCACCCTATGCATCGTCCGAAAATGGAATAAAAAATCCGCTTTTGGCCCTTATGTCCGGATCCAGAAGGCACCTGCGAATGACTAGAATTCACCTTTAGCTCCTCCGGTGAAGCCTGTCGGGGACCATCACAGCGATTTGATTCTGCAACTTCGTTGGCGGCAATTCTTTTCTCTTGACGACTTTCATGATCATGTCCAGAGGCCAGCGGCTGAGAACCGGCCTTTTTCTCGGGTACTTGCCTATTATTCTCCCAAATTCGGCCTGAAGATCCTTGTCGCCGAAATGAGTATGATGATCGCTGCAATGTACTCATGGATTTATCAATGGCCGTCGCTCTCCCTCTGTTCCCTCTTATAAAGAGAATCCATATTTATCACCCTAAACGTAACAACCAAATTTTGCTTCTTGCGTGTCAAAAAAACTCGTCTTAGATACATCACTGCTTCCCCTACTTTCTTGGAAAGCTTCCCAAATAATTCTCTTCCCGTCGTCCATTTAGGATGTCAAGGTAGAAAGTTGTCATCAGCCGGTGACGAGATTCCCGGCGATACATATGGATATCTCTCCTATCCAAATGCACCTGCTGTTTTCTTTTTCGAAAACACAAAACAGGAAAATCAGCTATTATATCGTTCGTTTTAACTAATGTAACCGTTTCTTGCATCATTGTAGCCAAAGGTTCTTTATTTTGAGATAGTCACTAGTAGCAGATGACGGTGAATGCTTTAAATCATATGGATCGATGGAAGCGTTTGAACCTAAGTTGTCAATGGTCATGTACACATGAATCAACCTGTCGGTTCTTTATTTCAATTGAGTATAGATCATAAATGTGGTCAAGACTATAATTAATCTGAAAATAGTAACAAACATCAGAATGTGAAAGTGATATAAGATCTAAAACATCAGAATCTGAAAATAGCAACAACTCCATCCGACGGGTTATTCTGCAGATGCTATCATCTTTCTCCCGGAAAGGAGAAACAGGTAGCGAAGAAAATCAGTAATCGAAGTATCCGCCCGGAAGTTCAGGAAATTCCAATTGGATTTGGCTGTCGCGGGCAAGAATGGACTCCACAAACGAACCCGCAGAAGAAGATGGAGGAGCTTTAATGGAGCACGTCGGGTTAATTTCTGGAATCTGCGGATAATACGATGCGCTAGCGTTATGATTTACGGTGACATTCAAGTCATTGAGAATTTCACCGGTAAAATTAATTGCCTGCGCTGAAACAGATGAACTATTATTTGGTGACAAAATCCCCTGGAATTCGCGGTCATCCTTTCCATCTATATCTGTGGACAGATAAGGGTCTACGAGGAAATAATCATTACGGGAAGAAGGAGAAGATGGTGGCATTGGAAGCTGAGGTGGTTCATAAGAGTAAGATCGGGAACCAATATGCATGATGCTACTGGAAGTTGCAGAAGAAATAGAAGATGAGACTTCACCATGAAAATATGGACAACCCATTTCTTGGTTGGTGGCTTGGGACTGGAACGCAGTACCACATAAGAAATGGTTCTGATGAGATTGCTCCATCATTTCGCTGTTGAAWGTTTTGGCATCTGAAACTTCTAGTTGCACCAGAAATTGTTCTGATTTCAAAACTGGTTCGTTGTGGCAAAATCCATTCTGGGTTCTGGTGCTTGGGAGGGCACTGATCTTTTTGAATTCAGTCATCACCTGAGAGAAGGGCTTATGAGTTATAGGGTCGATGCCCATGTTGATGAGCTTTTTCTTTAATTTAGTATTCCAGTAGTTTTTCACATCATTGTCCGTTCTCCCTGGGAGTCGCCTTGCTATCGTAGACCACCTACAACACCCGAGCATTATGTCCAAAAAATTCCAACATATTTTTGTGCGGATATGTTTCATCATAGTGATCAGATCAGATGTCTTCATAAACCTCTCCAAAGTGGGAACAACTTGCATTGCAAGAAACTTACCTGCTTCCTATAGTTTTGTGAAGTTCAAGAATGGATTCTTCTTCTTCTGGKGTAAAGTTGTCGTGATTAAGGTCAGGCCGCAGATAATTTGTCCATCTCAGCCTACAGCTCTTGCCGCATCGGTTGAGTCCTTCAAAAACTCATCTAAAGACATTAAATATATAGACATTTCGCGCTAACCATCGAGATAACTAGACGAATCTAGCAGTCCTACTTGTCCAGATTTTACCTGCTTTTCGGGGAACCAAAGTCCAGTTGCCAATTCCATGACGGGAGACGTATGCAAGAAGTTTAGCATCTTCCTCGGCCGTCCAAGGGCCTCTTTTCACGTTTGCTTTGTCGCAACAAGGAGGTCTCCCCGTCATCAAGACGACAAAAGGCCGGTGTATAACTTGGAAAGAGAGATGAGATGGAAATGGCAGAATTGAGGTAATGGTGATGCAATTACAAAGCCTCACAAAGTACATTTTGAGATGAATCATTTAACAATTTCGAGGGCATGAGAAGCATGTACTTTAGCCCCTATATAACAACGGAATTGCATGATTTCAACATCGACACTGTTTGACGTGACATGAAAAACAATACCTGCGTTTTCCATCTCACCTCTCTCTCTCTCTCTCTCTCTCTCTCGCATGTGCTTGGCTCCGAGAACATACAATTAAGTATGATACGAGTGACTAAATTTGATTAACCCGAAGCTGGCCTGAAAAGTACTGGTAATTACCATTTGCAGGAGGTCTCCGAAGCAGGCATCTAAAAGGATTAAGGAAAGAACCTAAATTCTCAATTGCCATACTTTCTGGTGTAAAAAAGTCGCCCAGATGATAGAGCTTCAAAAGCATCACTTACTTTCAAACTACGTAAGAAAAGGAAACATAAAAAGACCCTTAAAATATGGTGAACCACCGAGCTGCTATCCATTTCCACGGCAAGTTTGTTTGTGATCAATGATAGTTTAATGTATACAACTCCAGCCCCTATACCGAGATCAAAATTACTGCCCGTTTCAACTTGTTAATCTAAAATACTAATACAGCAAACTGGAGGTAGCTTAATGTTATATACAACAACGGAAAACTCAGCTCTAATCAAAAGAAACATGAAACTGAAGAAGATAATTCTATGACAAGCACACCCTACAGCTCTTCCTACAATAACCTGGAGTGTCTTCAGAGCCTACCATATAGACGGGATTCTTTTCACATTCACCTGTAGCAGCCCAGTGAGAGCAATTAGGATTCTTATCGACACAATCTCCACTTTCACCACTAGATGACATTTCAAAAGATCTCACGTGAATCCACTTTGTAGCAGACCACTTCTCCCCTTCAATCACAGGACAACTCCCGTGCAAGCTCAAGGGATCTGTTGTAGCATCAGGATGAAGACTGAAAAACAGCAATGCATCACCCTTCATGGGTTTTACTGCAGAGAGATGCCTCAAATATTAGATGTAGAATACAAAACCCCCCCAAAATGACTGGATCATTACCCAAACTACAGAACACTTAAGTCGCAACACCCTTTCGAAACTGAATTTGTCTCAAATTTAATAATAAGATGTTTTAACTTTTTCTTTTCCTGCCCCAAGGGGGGGTTGGGTTGGGGAAAAGGGGGAGGGGGTATAATTTCAGCTTACCAGCATAGCCCTTTTTAGCACATTCAGACCAATCATCACCTTTCAGCTGAGTTTCCCCTGCCTGGAAGGATTACAGAGATGAAATAAAGGAGGAACTAAACAAAAAAATAAGATGAGAGAAGAGACAAGCAAGTGAAACCTTTCAAAAAGATTTCATTTACCTCTGAGCCAGGGAAAACTGTCTCTCCACCCTTCTGAACATCTGATAAATACATGAGCACTGTAGCCACTCTATGACCACCCAATTCTTGATTGGCCTTGTCGTGAAAGTAATCAAAATGTGGCTCATACTTTTGACCATGCTCATAACGCAATATTTGTATAGCTTCTCCATTTTCTGCACACCAAGTTCAGCAATGGAATAATTAAGGAGAAATGGCTTTCAGTCCAATCATAGATGTAACTGATAAAAATGTTGAAGGAGTAATCAGTTTACCTGGAGGAAGGAAGGTCCATGCAGCAATCCTTGCCTCAATACCAGTAACAACTTCATCCTATTTTAAATAAACAGAAAGGGTGTCCATTTATTTTTTTGATTCATTTCAAAGAAAAACTAAAGTGGATATTTAATTTGATAGTTTAACAAATATCTGATATAAAAAGATATATCCTGAAAGGAAGRACTGAAGATATATTTCTAAGTAGACACTGCATTCCAATTTTCAACAAATTCAGAGATTTTATATTACAACCAAAAGTGTAATTTTTCCATGTATATTAGCAAGAAAACAAGGATCACGTGCTCTAAGGATAATTTGGTTTGCGGAAGGCGAGGGGGAGGAGAAGAATACTTCACCAGAGGGAAGAATCTCATTTTACCTTCTTTTTGTTTGGCTTGAGGCGAAGAGGATGTGAAGGAGGAGAGGAGCAGAAAGAGAATTATTAACTTACTTACCTACTTATCCCTCATTCTCTCTATCAGTTCATCTTTAAAGCTAAAACTGAGGTCAATCTTGTCATTAGTATCTTCATCTTGTTTCTTTCTCCCAATCTCTCAATTTTTGGAAGGAGAAGAAAGGCTGTTGTGAAGGCGGGGTGGTACCCCTCCTAATTTACTTCCCTCCACTTTTCCATTCTAAGCAAACAATGCTATTTATGTAAAAAAATTTTGTTCCAATTCCCGTTTCCTCGAACATTTCAACCCAACCAAACTTGGTGTAAGTTTTCATGATAGCAAAACATAGAGAAAAATAAGAGATTAAGATTTGTAGTGAAAGGAAAATTTATGAAGAAAAATTAAACATATTCATAAAGATCAAGTAGCAAAGGAATAATAATTTTTTATATCAAATGCAGAACATCTGAGTACTGATGAGGTAGGATGTCCACTTCTGTATGGTTATTAGTTCAGGAAATAAATACGAGTGATGATCTAATGCATCAAAAGAGGCCCTGAGAAACAAGATTCAAGACAATCCAGAAGGTGACATCATAAACATTTAAGCAAAAAGGGTTTATATATCAACTCCTTTAATATATGCCRAAAAATAAAATCCTTAATGTTGATGTGAGCAGTGGAGGTCTTCAACACTGTGACCCTAACGGCCTAATGGTTTCATAAATGTTGCTAAACATAACTGAGGGCTCAGGAAGTTAGTGGAAGTGGGACTTTCTTCTGGCTTTTGAGAAGGCCACAGCTATACTTTATCTCTTTTTTATATTCCAGACGCAAAGAACTTTACAGCAACTCTATATTCTCATTCAAGCTACATTTTGAGTTTGTAGTTACCCATAGGAATATTCCATGGCTTCTCAACACTTCCAAGAATTCTACTCTATCTGCCAATCAGTATTTGGTCACATTTGCAGAGTACAGATTCTATCATAATTCAGTTGTCACCAACAAGTTTAGTGATTTTTTAGTCTGTTACCGGGTACTCTTGCCAACCATGCATTGGTTACTGTTATGGAACTAAATAGCATCCCCGGAGGCTGAAAGTTTGAATCTCATTATTGCAGCAGTGGCAAGTAAATGTCCTTCTGGTGAGTTTTGATAAGACCCTAAGTTTGACTTTGACATAGGTGCACTGAGAGGATGAGATGCAATATGGCGTGCATAACATTCATTAGAGGTATTAGGTAGTGTATACCATGAGACCAAAAGTCAAAACAACAATTATATTAATCTAACTCTTTCTACAATAATTACCTGAAGAAAGAAAGATAAACTGTATGAACATMAAAAATAACCAAGCTACAAATATACCATGCAGTAATCAATTGAAAGAGAGAAGTTGCATAGTATAATATCTCAAATAGATGAGACTTTCCGAAACAAATTCCAGTTTGCATAAATGCAGGTCCAAATTAGTGCATGATTTACTATGAGCTTAGTGACCAAGTGGAGCACATTCAGTATCTGTCATGACATGAATCCTAAACAAGATTAAATGAATCCTTAAGATTTTAAATTCTCAAGCTTGAGGTCAGCTCAATAAGCTAATTGGCATCCCAATAATACAGTATTAGACAAAATCCAGCTTTCATTCCCTTTGTAGAATTGTAATCTAAGATTAGCAACAACCAAGCCTGGTTTAGTCTACTCAACAAGTTAGTTAACTTGTTGAAGAACTTGACTTTGACAAAACAATCCTTGTTTACCAATAATAGATGCCCAAGGCTTCTGAATCTATRGTTACATACGTTAGGAAGCTTATGGATGTTTTATGCTACTAGCCACAGAACCAACRAGCCAAACAATGCAACTAARATGTTTTTGCCAAAAAGAAAGTAGATTTCTTTGTCATATAAATTGGTTTTCCAAGTCCGCAAAGTAACATGATAGCCTCAGAAGACAAAGGCTTTAATTAATGATAATGATCCAAAACAACAATTARCATGGAAAAGGCTATGATCTAAGTAATTATTTAGCATATGCAAATTCAATTGCTTAAGAATAACCATTTCTACTTCGTAGAGCGCAAAGACGAGGTCAAAGAAGGCCTGAAGGCCTACCTGAAACTTTGCGAATTTACTGACCTGATGCTTTCTGAGGAACATGCCTGAACTCGTCCGCACTTCACTTTCTATACTCTTACCGGACTCATTGTCAGCCACCATGGATTTCTCAAGCTTGTTCCTAGCCTATTCAGCCAAACTCGATCAACCAGAAACCAAGTCAGTTCACGGCTTGTCTTTTTGCCTTAAAATTTTTTGAAGTGAAAATCCAAAACCAAAACTCTATTTCCTTGAAACCTAAAAGCCGATAAAAGACTAACCAGAGTGATCAGATGATCGCACTCTTCATGTTTCAAAAAACCCCTGTATATAAAGGCCCTGCATGATTCCAATCACCACAAACGTTATATTCGAGTTAGAGCCATAGCACACAGAGAGAGAAAGATATACAGATAGAGAACGAACCTAGGCCGCCAAGAGATTTGCTCAACCCGCGTCGGATCAAAGTGAGCCGATGAAGCACCTGTAGTGAATTTCAACACCGACCCTTTTCTGATAAAACGAGGAAAAAAATCAGGCTTTGATCTACATTTTCCAATATGCGCAGGAACACGAGGAAGAACAGGAAAAAAGAAAGTTACGCTTTCTTATCTGCACTCCATCCCGAAATTTGAAGTGCAAAGAGATCAGGAAGAAGGCATAAGAGGCATAAGGAAAACAAAAATGGAACCCAAGACTCCATCATCATGAAAATCCTTTCTTTTCCASTTTCCACCAAAATCTTGAATGCCAATAAGAGGAGAAATAACGCAGAAGAGTCAAGAAAGGAACAGGGGTGACGGCAAGTGCACCTTTTCAGAATTTGTATGTTATATAAATGGTTCAAATTTGAAGCAATAGGCAATTAACTTGGCTTTGATTATTGGTTTATGGACTTGGGGCCACCCCTCTGGTTCTCCACTAATTACTCTTTAACCTTGCCTTTGCAATACATTGGATTGCTCCCCAGAAGGCATGTTTCCATAACTGGTACTCTTTTATGTAAAATAGATTAATTAAAATTTAAAAATGATCTAGAAAGCACCTCTATAGCTGTAAATTCAAAATAATTGGACTTAAATTATATTTTAATTTCGTAATTTTTAATTTATTTTTATAAATTTTACGTGATAATATTTTTAATATAATAAATTATTTAGATTAGATTATTAAATTAATATTCGTAATTTGAACGTGTCAAGTAAATTTAAAATAAAATTTTGATATTAATAGACTCAAGTCCACACTACCAATTTTTAAAATTTCAATTTTCTGAAAAGCGCCATAATGTTTCTATGTTCTACTGAATTCTTTTCCTATGGCTATTATTCTAATTGTTCTGGAAGCTTCTTATGTGTGTAGGCCCCGCGGCTCAGAATACAAGTGAATAGAAAAATTCAAAGTCCTCGTTTAGATATCACTAAYGGGGTTCCCCACTCCTAGCTAGTTAGAATTTGACTTMCCCCATTAATAAATGTCAGGGCAAACTGGTAAAATGGGCTTCTTTATTTTTCTGATTTATAGAATTTTTTACATTTCTTCCAAAAGAGGGTACAAATTGGCATTTAGGCCATGAAATTTGATAGGATTTCCGGTTTAATTTCTAACAACCCATGATATTTTTAGCTGCAGGTTTAGGTTTTCCCACAATGGTGCCATCATTTCCAGCCAAAGCTTTGTACTTATCCTTCCTGGTGAAGCTAGTGCACTCGTATGATAGAGTTGAGGCGATCGTCCTCTGTATGTAATTGGCAACATCATGGCTTGATTTTCCGGCACCACAAGTTAGGTCATGAGGTAATTTGTTCAAGAAATTTACTTCGTATGCAGGGCTAGGATTCATGAAAAAGTAGAAAGGATCCATCCCTTTCCAGCCTCTGGCAGTCGTCCCATGAAACATACTCATCCTGTTGGACATGGCCACTGGCACCAGCTCGTCGGTTAATTCGGCAAACAATGCTGAAAATCTTAACAAAAATGGTTCTCTGCATGTGGTCCCTTCCGGGCATATGGCCAAGTCACCTTCTTCCAGAAGCTTCTTGATCATTTCTGCATCCTTAACGCGGTCGCGACTGAGCCTGACTGTTTTAATGGGTGAAATGATCTCCGATAGGCGTGAAAGTGAGTATGTGACTGCCGGGATGGGACGGCCAAGGGCAGTGGAGAGGAAGATTGGGTCTAGAAGTGTTCGGTGTGAGCAGACGAATAGAACACCTGTTTGGCCGGTGTTTTTYTGCACGGGTGGAGGTGGAGTTCCTTTGATGGTCACACGGACGCCAAGTGCCCTGAAAGCATAATAAACAAGTGGCATTGGCAGGAGTGCACCGGCGGCAATACGCAAGCATGCCAACAGGAAACCGACAGGGATCCATAGAATGGTGAGAAGTGCCAAAAGAGGAGTAGGTTTTTGCACAAGCCGCCCATCGTGAAAGACTATCGGCTTCGGCAACTTGTCATGGCTCACGGGCTTGACTCCATCCTTTGTTGGAACAATGTAATTTTCCTGGATTATAATGAACAATAATATGAGAAAATTATGCATAAATATTTTAATTTATGGAGAGAGACGTGGGTTGAGCGAACCTTGCATAACTTCATGAATGGGAAATCGGTTTCTCGATCACCAAGACCAATATCTGGTGTTGATGTAGAATCAAAGGCCTTCTCAAGTGCCGCAGCCTTCTTTTCCCCGACAAGTACTCCAGGACCTGCTAGTAATCCAGTAGCTCTACCCTTGAATGTTCCTACCTCTGTGCCTAAAACAATATCTGCATCCAAATAATCCTTGAGAAAAGCCTCCACCATAATTCTGGGATTTGCAGTTAGTACACATCTCTTCCCACATGATGAAAAGACTCGCCATGTTTCTGGATGCAAATCCCTGGAATAAAATTTTGGTAAGACAGCTCGTGCCACAGACTCAATCTCTGAGATTTTCAATCCAGCAAATGCCGTGAATATAAGAACACGAATTCCTGCGGATTCAGAGATAAGATAATACAAGAATGCTGCTATTGGAGCTACCAGAAGTAAGAAGAGAAGGCGAAGAACACCACCGGCTTCAAATGCTACTAGTGCAAAATAAGGGAATGAGCTACGACCTATGAGCAAAGTTCCATCCATGTCACTTACTACTGTGTGGTCTTCACGTCCGCTGGATTCACATTGGTCTATGGTAGGGAATTTACAAGGAGAATCTACGTCTAGCTGCCCCATTACTAGAAAGTTTATGTGTTACCTTAAACACCCGAGTGCTAATAATTGCTTGGTGAACTAAATTAGTTTTGCAGAATACACTTATATAGTGGGATTAGAGGGTGGAGGTGCCTATAGAAAGGGACAAATGTTTTGGCTTATGAGCCCAAGGGAGAGCATCAAGACTTCCAATGCCATGGTTGAAGACTTTAGGTATAAACCACTTGGAATTACCGACACGTTTGATGTTGATATCCCTATTCAATTTCAATGTTGAGGTTGCTGTCGAGCTAAAAGAAGATTAGTAATAAAAAATTGATCATTTTCACAGTCGATATTGTAGAGAACGAAATCAAAAGCTCTTCTTCTGCAGTTTCAGAAGCTGGTTAAATTTGTAAGAACTCATGGCGAATCAAGTAGTCCTTTTAAATGCGAAAAAGAAAAAAATAATCGAGTAAATGAAACCTGTCCTGGGGTGGGAATGCCTTAAAGTGCTGTTGATTTTGATGCGTCAAAATGTCTTTATATCTATTGAATGAAGTTTAGATTCGGTTGTGAATCCTGGTGCTCTTGCATGGTTAGCATGGACTAATTGAACGACCCAGTTCTCTACCCTGGGAACATAATTCCATTTCGTTTTCGATCTTTGTTTTCGGCTTCGGCTTCTAATTTAGCTAGTCGATAAGTCCAATATCTTTGTCATTTGTATAGATACCACGTTATATTATTCAAGATTGTAATTAATTTTATAATTCGAAATGATTAAAAACGTAATATTAATCTAGAAGTGTATAAGGATCAATTATTATTGATCTAAGCTAAAAAAAGATATTATTTTTCAAATAGAATCGAATATTATGTTAGGAGAATTTTCATCTTGATCCGGAGTACTTCAACCCTGAAGTCTATGGACGGAAGATATGGTGACATTAGAGATTCAGTGGAGTTGCATTCAAGAAGGACCTTAATGATACGTACTTAATCAGACGTCTCATTTGTTTCGGCCTATGGACCATCCGAGATGAGAAGAACAGAGTACGATACTAGATAAGAGTCGTCTGCATGCTTCGCTTTTTCTTCTTTTCATCTTATTAGTCTAATCTGTAAAGGCCTTTCACAAGCCAATTCGTATAATGTGTAAATTTGATCGATCATCTTCTTTCAAGGTCGGAGTGGACACACCAATTTATATTTAAAGAGAAATATAAGATTACCTTTTACATTTGAAAACGATGTTTAGAAGTATGACACGTAACCCTTATTGAGAATTAAGGTCGTGTTGATTGTCGAAATTTGTCTTCTTCTTTGGTTGTAACGCTTTAAGTGCAGCTTTGTTATCAAAGTTTTTTCTGTTTGGTAATTTTAACAAAGTGCTCCTTTTGCATTTACAGGAAAAGCGTTACGTAAAGTACTTGGGGCCATTTGGGATTCCAGACAAACACTAAAAATCTGGAACAATGACTCTGAAAAGCGAGCAAGAATGAGAGGGCCACAGAGGAAATTATCTCCTTTTCTGTCGTCTACTAAAATATAAGAAAGCGTACATTACAAAACCAAAAGTTGCTTCTCTTCAGATTCCATTGCATTTATTTATCACTTTGCAAGAACTAAAGRGGAATAAAGCTGATTCAGCAATAATGTCGTAAGAAAGAACAAAACYAATAGTACAAGGAAAGAAGGTTACAAGGAGGATATAAATACAAAGGAGCAAGCAAAAGCTRCTTGACKCAAGAACCAAAATCGTACAATTTATCCCATCAAAATTGATCAGAAGAATTCAAAGTCTAAGTAAGGACCAGACGACCTTTCTGAGTCTGAAGCTCCCTTGTCATTCTGGGGCAAGGATGACTTCACTGTTTGATTGAAGAATGCAAGATCTGCAGGTTTGGGAATTTCTGGAGGTTGTGTGCCACGAATGAGAGCCCAGTTAATACTCTCGAAGAAAGAATGTTGTTTAATCTCTGTGGCACCTCTTTTGTATCCTAATCTTTTCTGTGGGTCTTTCGCCAGCAGACCTCTGATCAAATCTTTTGCAGCAAAACTAATAGTGGAACCCTCAGGAAACTTTAATGGCTGCCCAACTACATTAAATAATGTTTCCCTGTTTCCATTGCCCTTAAACGGTGTCCTCCCGTGAAGTAATTCATACAAGAAAATACCAAGCGTCCACCAATCAACAGCGCTCCCATGACCATCTCCTCTAATTATCTCAGGGGCTAAATATTCGTGTGTGCCAACAAATGACATGGATCGGACTGCAGTTGGCTCTGCAATGAGCACAGGGAGAGAATCTGAAGTAACCAAAGCTGCATGATCACCACGCGCTTTTCTCGTTTTGGAAGTGAAAAGACGAGGCTTAAAGCAAGAGGGTTGGAAGCAAGAAGGCTCTACACACACAGGTAGCCTGCATGTTGGATCAATACATGATGGTTCGATACAGTACGACGAATTTGTACAAGACGGTTCATTACTGTACTTAACGAGGGTTGGATTAACACAGCATCTCAATGATAAATCAAAGTCTGATAGCATAATATGACCATCTTCCCTCACCAAGACATTCTCGGGCTTGAGGTCCCTGTACACCACTCCCATCATGTGTAAATACTCTAGAGCAAGCAGCACTTCCGAAGCATAAAACCTATAGGCACAAAATAAAGTCAGTAAATGCAATTTTCGGCTGTGAAATCCACCTTAACCGCGCATTTCAAACACTTTTCAAAAAAATAACGGCTAAACCGAAACACTCCAAAAAATCCTTCTGGTCTCCGAAAAGTCCTTCTGGTAAGTACGGTATCGTGTACACAAGTAGTCGTCTGACATTCAAGACTGAAGCAAAGCAACCATGAGCAATACAAGCAAATATTTTTCTTGAGACCTAGTAACTCCTTAACATTAAAATTTTCTGCTGTATATCTACAAGCAAACGTTTTTCTTTCTCTTGTACAACATAATGCTAATAGCATCTAGGAAGATAGTTAGTGAAAATACAAAACAAAAAACCATAGAGCTTTTAGCACAACTTTGGGATAAAAAGCTAACCTTGCTGCTTGCTCTGAGAAATGCCTGCCTGGTTGACGCTGCCTAAGAAGATGTAAATCCCCACCGCTGCAAAACTCCATAAGCAAACACGAGAACTTCTCTGTCTCAAAATGGGAATAAAGTGTTGGAAGAAATGGATGATCCAATAAACCCAAGATTTCCCTCTCAGTTTGAGCTCTCACCAACTTCTTCCTCCCTGCTAACATCCCTTTATCCATTACCTTCATGGCAAACAAACATCCCATCCCTCTTAACTCGGCCGAGTAAACGCTCCCAATATCCCCAAATCCCAATTTCTTCAACAGCCTAAAATGCCCCAACCCCAACTCACCATCTTTAGTAATCACAGCTTGTATAGCATCCCACCTGATATCATTACCCYTATGAGGTTTTGAAGGACAATAGCTTCTAAAACTAGACTCATTTAYATCCATGCTATTAGAGTAACTAGCTGAACTCAGACTACTATTAGCGCTTTCCTCGCATTCCTCACTYCTGTTCAATTCGAGATTCCTCATTTCTTTCTCTCCAAACTCATCAGCACTCAATTTACTGAAACAACTGGTATCAGACACCGTARTGGTACTACTACAGAATTCTAGACTGGTACTGCTATTGACACTAAGGTCCTGAAAACTAAACTTGAGAGAATTGGCATCACCATCAATGAGGTCACTATTCATTGGTTTGCTCATGTTTGCTGGTACAGAAATMGGTACTGTTTGATGAAATGTCTGAAAGACTAGGTAATCAACCGGTTTAAAGCAAGTAGAAAAGGAGGGGGGAAAAAAAAAGGAAAGAAATTGGGTTACGGTCAAAAATTGGGATTTGGCGACGCCGAGGTGGTCAAAGAGGGGCGAGAGAGATGCGGTCGCGAGAATGAGAGCGAGCATAGGGACTTAAAAAGAGTGGGTTCAAATTTGAAATGTAGTGTGGCTATGGTGAGTTGCCCAATGAGAGAGTTGGGTTGGGGTTTGGGTCATTACTATTGGCTTTGCAATATCTCAGTAAYCTAACAGCTTAAAGACAAATSACAAGAGGCCCATCTACTATTTCCACATATAATATGGAGAGAGAATGCCTTTGTATATATTGGGAGTTCCGAGGCGACAAGAACCTACCCAAATCCTTGTAAACGACCCAGCACTTAATTTACTACCAGCCAATACTGTTATMGCTTCTTRCGGGCATGAGAYTGTGAAATGCTCCCACCTCTTCTTTAATAAATGTGGCAATTAAAAAATATATACATCATGCATAAATCTCTCCGCTGCATTGGGTTGACCCTTTATAAGGGGGTGAGAGTGTCGTCCAATTTTTAAATTTTTTTAAAAAATAAAAGTGTCGAATTATTCAAATCCATTAAATTTGATTGAAAATAATAATTAATATCGCTGTATTAAAAAAAAGCTAAAATTTGTTATATTGATAAATATAAAGAAATATTTATTTAAGGAAAAAATTGAATATTTCTAGAAATTTATACAATGTAATGATTCCAATTTTTGACTAWTTTGTTTTAAAAACTGGAGGAATATTTGGGAATTTGCTAAAGACAAATGAATTTATTTGCTCATTAAAGGTAGAAGCAGAACGAATGTAGGGTGGACCTAAGTGTACTTATTGAGACAATAATAGAGAAATTGTTTTGGGCTTGCACTATAGTATAACTTATTTAATCGTTAAATAATTATATCCTAATGTAAGAAATTTAGACCGATTCTTTGYATTAAATTATCGTTTAAAATTTAAGAAGCTTAGTTATAAAAGCATTATGAAAGGTAAACATTCAAACACAAAGAAAGAATGAAGTACAAAGTGTACATCTTCTATTTTAATATTCATTAATAAAATTTAGAAAAATTTACATGTCAAAGAAATTCGAAATTATAGTAAAAGGAAACATCAAATGGACGATTTGATCATGTTATTAGTTAGCTAGTTTACACATAAATTGGGGTCCGATGGGTAATTTTCAAATTCTAATAATGGAGAAGATAGAATGGGAGTTTTTATATAACATCTTCTTTTTTTTTTTTTTTTAAAGACTAATTCCGTTCTGATTTGGATTATGTTCGCGTAATCTAATTTTTACTTGTCCAAGAACTCTCTCAACATACTACAATAAACGAAAATAAAAAAGAAAAATTAATAATTCATTTATTAATTATATCTTCTTCCCATTAGTACTATTGGTAGTGAGCAAATTTGAATTTCAAGAACACCTAATCCTGTCATCTCTCTCTCTTTTTTATTATTATTTTTTTTTTCCTTTTTTGGATGACATCCATTGACTCATGTCCGCTTGATCCCATAAAATCTTACCACATTGTACTCTGCTCTGCATATCATAAACAAACTGCMWAAMTCTAATGTTTTGATAACATGTTAGTTGRAATTAAACATAGTTTATGATCAAGATGGTGTACTTAGATCTATTTTTTGAATTTTTGAAACTAAATCTTTCGAGTTTAGGAGTTAATCGGCATTCTGAGATCTGATTCCCATTTTTCTAACTATTACTGACTGAGATACTAATCCTGYACTAATTAAAAAGAAAATTATAACTGCTACACCGTCTTCTGGATTCACTTGGATCTGGTGCTATTTTTAGCCTCATATTCTTTACTGAATTAKTGCWGCATTTCACCCAATCAAGGATTCATTAGACAATGGGTTCAAAACTTGTCAAAAGYTCAGGATAAACTCCTTTTATGTTAKTTAGTTAATAGTTGTTTATACTGAAATAGATCATACGATWCGTATCCTGATTTACATCATTTACGATGGTTTACGATGGTCCTATGACGGATCGACAGAGGSAGCGTAGGAAATTGTATTTCGCCTTTTCAAGGATTCGTGAGGCAAATATAGCAACTGAGGTGCTCCGACAATAAAAGCCAGCATATACCAGCCCCTCTTTGGATAGAAAAAGAAAAGGAAAATCTACTCATGATTTAGAAAGAATGTAAGCATAATGACATATGCTAATTTGCTTTATTTCCCAGCAAATCTTTGACACATGGAGGAATTTTAACTTTTTTCTTGGTGAATTTTCCCTCCTACTCGAAGAAATGAGATAGCAGGTCAAGTATCGAGTGCCACCTAGTATGTAATAGCCTTCTTTGGCTAGAAGTTAATGAAATTTGGGCGGTCTTATGCTCTATCAGGTGGCATATCTT
Organism: Rhazya stricta; assembly: GCA_001752375.1. Classification (NCBI taxonomy): domain Eukaryota; kingdom Viridiplantae; phylum Streptophyta; class Magnoliopsida; order Gentianales; family Apocynaceae; genus Rhazya; species Rhazya stricta. Next base: position 8,924,084 of record MEJB01000013.1, on the reverse strand, counting down.
CATCTTGAAGACTGTAAATTTGAAAACTTGAAGTGCAATCGAAGAGAGACGCAACCATTAATTAGAGTAGTAATCCGGTAAGTGTATAAGTAGACACTGATAATCCTATCCCTTCTACCAAATTGTCTACAGAATGAAGTTGTCAAAGACATCTACAGCTTGCTTTCTCCTCCTGATATGGCTAGGCATACTTGCTGGTAATTATGTTCTTTGAAATGCTGAAATCTAGATTTTTGTGGATGAGTATAGCTGGAGGTGTTCTATAACTTTGTCTCAGATTGGTTTCTCTAGTTGGAAGATATTGCATTTGATGAATCTATTGCTGCTGCAAATTGTTTATGCAGGAAATACAGTTGCACAAGTGTCCACGTATTATATAAGTAACAAATGCTCTTTTCCAATATGGCCTGCTACTGCGCCAAACAAGGGCCATCCGCCGGTAGCACGCGGCGGCTTCTATCTTGCACCCAGAAAAACCCGCAAAATAACAGGTGTTCCAGGAAACTGGACCGGCCGCATTTGGGCAAGAACAGGCTGCSTCTTTGACTCTGGTGTCAAACCGGCCTGTGAAACWGGAGACTGCGATGGCCRACTTCAATGCAACGGACAAATCGGCCTTCCTCCAGCAACACTTGTTCAATTCGCTTTACAGCTCGATAAGAGCCTGCCAAGTTTCTACGATGTAAGTTTAGTGGATGGCTAYAATCTCCCAGTTTCTGTATCAACCAGGAGTGGATTATCTAGATGCACCATCAGAAGTTGCTTGAAGAATATAAARACCAYGTGCCCACCAGAACTCGAGGTCCGGAATAGAAAAGGCGAAGTTATAGCTTGCAAAAGTGCATGTTTGGCATTCAATCTTGATTCTTTCTGTTGCAGGAATGAGTATGGGAGTCCAGACACTTGCAAGCCTAATATGTACTCAAGAATGTTCAAGGATGCTTGTCCGTCGTATTATAGTTATGCATTTGATACGCCTCCTCCGTTGGTCAATTGTCCAGCAGGCGACTACGTGATCACCTTCTGCCCTGATAGGTGGGGCGCTGGTGCCATGTCCRCATGGACAGAGTGACTCTTGTCTTTCCAAATAAAAATATAGAGAAATAAGATTTGATCAACACACACTCCCATCATTCCACCACATATATGTATTCTTATTCATAATTTATCCTTTTAATTTACTTTTACACTTTAAGATAAATAACATTACTTTTTAATTGATTTCAAACCTTTTAATATATCTAGTTAATTCATTCTTTGCTATCGATCTTACATGTGCAAGAAAGAATATATTAAAAATATTAAATTCTTTCTAATGGACGTTAACAAAAATGGAAAATATTTATCGATTCTGAATATTTTAATATATTCTTTATTCCAACGCACTTAAAAGTACGATGTATATATATCTCAACTCCAAAAATAAAGAAGAGTAAGTGTTATAGGAGCTAAAAATAATATATATATATATATATATATATTGTGCTATGATTGATACGTGAGTGTAGCAAAATAATATATTAAACTTTTTCTTGCCATATTTACCAAAGCTTTTACTTGTGAAACTTATAAGTCAATAAACTCATTCCACACCAATGTGTTACAACTTAAAGCAATGGAAATCCCAAAAAAAAAWGAAAATGAAAAATAGGAAAGAATTATGACCAACATTAAAAGATTAATAGGTAGACTGGCGCCCCAAAAATGGAGCTATAGGTCCAAAGCCCAGTGAAAACAAACTATAGTTGCTTCTGATATTAGCCAWGGTTAGCTTACCGGCCCAAACAAGCAGACTACTGAAGCAAGATTTGACGTTCCAACATATTATGTTGAGATGCCCAAGCCCAGGCCCTCCCGAGAAATAGGGTTAAACAACTAGAGCCGCTGGATTTAGGGTTTTGTAGACGTTAGATCTATACCTTTATAAAAAGGGGTAATTTTCTTCAGTTTCTATCTCTCTCAAGCTGCTCCTGCTCATATCATAAGCATTCATGGTTTCTCTTTACATTCTACGTTCTTGTTTTCTGTGCGATCGTTTTAGTTGTAGCTATAGTTTATCGAAATCATCTGATGAGAAAAAAAAACTGCAACAATATGATGTTTATATTTCATGATTCGTAGTATTTAAGTCTCTGATGATTTCTATTCTCCTTTTTCATTTTTAGAGTTGATTATTCTTTTAATTAAACAAATTAGGAGGGGAAGTGATGATAATCTATTGGTCCGTGTTTCTGAATTATCTTTGTTGATACGAACAAGCACTCTCTGATCCCTTCTCGCTTTTTTCTGTAAACCTTCTCTCTTTCTTTTTTGGATTTATAGATTTCAGCGGCTCTGTGATTTGTTGCCTTTATTTGGCAATATACGCTATTCTGATATTTCAATCGTGAGTGATGAAATTCGAGTATGAGAGCTGCTGAAATTTTGTTTTCTCATATATTTTGATGGCGTTGAACTTGCATTCGAGCTTCTGCTGTGATGAACTATGAAAAAGAATTCACATGTCAGACTTCAGAGATTTCGTATAGAAATCTATGAGAAGAGAATATCATGTATCCTGAGCAGAAGTGCTTAAAAGTTGGCCATTCCTCGATGTTTTGATGTTCCAATCTGCTGGCTATTTCTGCAGATGACCCAATCTGGTATTTGTATCTTCACTCGTTTCGAGTGAGTCATTGGTACTAAATGCTAATTCATTCTTATAAATTAGAAATATTAAGAAGGCCTTATATTCTATTTTCTATTTTTAATTTTCTAAGATTATGGAATGCCCTTACTTATTTTTTCAAAATGGATTTTAAAAAATTTTAAAAAAATGAATAGCAACTGGAAACAACAGATGCATTTTCCAACTTGTTTTTGGGGATCAACACAAGAACTTGGAAAATGTTAATTGTATGTCAACATGTTTCTTCTGCAATTGTCTTCAATATCGTGCGCAATACAAGTTTGTACTATGTGCTATAAAAAGGTTGTCCCGTGCCGCAAAATGAAGACTAATTTATAATTGCATAATTTGGCTCGCCCTCTCTCATGTGATTGAAGGGGGAAAAGGGAGGGTGAGCCAAATTTATTGCAAGATCTCCAACTTCGAAATTTATTAAAATTATTTGATTTGTATAAGAACATGTAAAAATTTTTATATACTCAATTGTATTAAAGAAATAATTTTTTAAAATAAGGAAAACAAGTAGTTCAATTTTATTTTTTAAAAATAACGCACTTTAGAAAATTTCAAAAACAGTTCTCATAAAAGAAAACTTAAAATAAATTTAAAATACAACCAGGAAGTAACTAATTACTCTAGGAAGTTACAATTTCTTAGTAAAAAATACTTTTTTGAGGAAGTTGCCATTTTATAATTGAAAATAATAATCCTTTTATAAAGATGTTCTTGAAACTGGACGTGTCAATTTCTCCAGAGGGTTGTGATTTGTGGAGCAATTTTCTTTGGTTTTCTTGATCTCCGTCCTCTCCTCCCTCTGGGCTCGAGCTTTGTTCCCAAACGATAATGGAGTTCTCTTTTAGCCAAATGGGATCAGTGATGGGCATTGTAATCTTTCTATGTTCCTTTATCAAGAACTCTGCCCGACAAATTATGGGGTTATCTTCGCATGTGGTACAACATATTTATAAGCTTCGGATTCCCCTACGTCATAATCACTGCCATGAGTACCCAGGTGATTCCTTTGGAGTTCGCAGTAGGGCTGACGCTGCAATTGAAACCTATCTTGAGAATAATTCTTCTGAAAGAGTGATGAATGTTTACAAAGATCTTTAGCCCTAAGCATGGATGTTTACGAAGAGAGAACCGATTATTTCAAAGGCATTAAGTAAACTGGACTTTGATGAAAAGACTMCCTAGTTCGCAATGTATTACTACACGTGGCTATGAAGAAGAAAAGAGGCATTACTTGCTTACTTTTCACCGCCGTATCGCGAAATCATCACCAGATCCTATTTGCGATGCGTATTGGCTGAAGGGAAGGCAGTTGAAGACAAAAACAGACTCTTGAAGCTTTACACCAATTGCGGAGGAGACGATGAATCTTGCTGGGAGAGGAATACTTCATGAAGTCATGTGTTGTTTGAGCATCGTGCTACTTTCGACACACAAGCTATGGATCCCCGTAAAAAGCAGGATATTGTTGATAACTTGATCACTTTCACTAACGCGAAGGAGTACTACAGTAAAATTGGCAAACCATGGAAACGTGGGTATATTCTTTATGGCCCTCCGAGAACTGGCAAGTCCACAATGATTGCTGCCATGGCAAATCTTTTGCAATACGATATATATGGTCTTGAATTAACTGCCGTGGGAGCCAATACGGAGTTGCGGAGGTTATTAATTGAGACTGGCAAGAAGTTCATCTTAGTTGTAGAAGATATAGATTGTTCTCTTAATCTCACAGACCAAAGGACAACGAAGAAGGTTGAGAAAAAATTGTGACGAAGTAGTGGAGGGCATTCTTAATAAGCAATCAAACCGTGACGAACATGACCCGAGCAAGGTTACACTTTCTGGCCTCTTGAATTTTATTAATGGACTTTGGTCATCTTCTGGTAGCGAGAGAATCATAGTCTTTACTACTAATCATGTGGACAAACTTGATCCAGCTCTCATTCGGAGAGGTTGCATGGATAAGCATATAGAGCTGTCATATTGTTGCTTTGAAGCTTTTAAGGTACTGGCTATGAATTATCTAGGCCTTGAATCGCACGAATTGTTTTCAAAGGTTAAGTCCTTGTYAGAGGAAACTAAAATTACTCCAGCTGATGTTGCTGAAATCTTCATCTCCAAATCTCCTGGAGATGATGAGGAGTCTTGTCTGGAGAATTTGATCAAAGCTCTTGAGACAGCCAAAGAAAGGGTAGAAGAGAAACAAGAAAAGGAGGATAAAGACTCAAGTTCAAGTCATGAAAGATGAGACAGGTTGGCGATAGTATCAGTTTTACTGTCGAAAGAAATGCATTTCTCTKATATACTTTGTAAGGAAAAACTTGTCCATATCATGTAGTTGATGAGCTGATGGAAAAGAAGTTCAGTGGCCTTTTTGGTATGAAATTTTTGTTAAGTTCTGATCACGTTTGTCTGCGTATTCTATTTACTGATGATCTCCATCTCAGCCTCATATTGACTTGTTGATTAGTATTGTTTCCTTGTCCAATGATCTTCTGGAAGACCAGTGATCTTTAGGTTCTATAAAGAAGTACAGCATGTGAATAGATGAAGATTGACTATCAAGGTTTTCATTATAAAAAGAAGCGTCAAACGTTGGACTCCAGCTATGATGATACTCACTACACTAACTTCCTTTGTCCAACTTTTTGGCGAATCAGGAAGATGTGAGTCTTATTTTTGACTTCTAAGATTGGAGAGGATTGAGGATACAATAGAGGCTAGAGCCAACCTCAGCTTAGTAAGTTTGAACACGCTAGCCTCCAGGCAAATACATCCATGAATTACGAGGTAGGTGAGAAGGATTCGTTCATTCTCTCTGTTTACTCATTCAAACTTACGACTTGTTGACTAGTTTGAAGGTTTTCGCACTGATCTTGAGACCTGGTTGTGCTTTTAGACAGTCTACGGCATTACACACTGTGAGTGTATGCAATATAGAAAAGTTAATTCAAATCATATGACCAAAGAAAAGTATTGAGAAAGGTTGTTTTTTTTCCAGAACAATACAAAAGTAAAACTCTCCTATATATAAGAAAGAAGTTGCTGAGATTGAGAAACGAGCAATTAACCAAGAAGGTCAGGGACTTCTGTCGCAGGAGGAATGGCACCTGCACGCCTCTGCCTTAGCTTGAGGAGTTAATTAGCATGTGTCATTCCCCCTGTGACAAAAGACCCTGCAAAACTTCTGTGTCTCCATTATCGTCCAATTTGATTATATGAAAGCTGATTTTCTTTGTTTGCTTTGTATCTATTTTCCTCCGGGCATCATACTATCCATCAGTTGCATGRACTCTGTTTCTTTTGCTGACTTTTCATTCTTCATTCTTCAAGGTCATGTTCACTTTAATTTCTGGTTCATGTAACATGAGCCTAATGCACTCCAAGTCTTTTTTATCTTTAATCATTTTTTACCATAATTTCACCAATGACASAGCAATCGAGAGATTGAAGCTATAGCGACTGCAAAAGGAATGTAGGATCGAAGGCCTAAAAAAGGGACGGAGAGAGACAAGATGAGGATGAAGATTCAACTAGCAAAGATGAGAGTAAGTGATGGATAATTATGTCTTTTACTTATGGTAGCTACGGTCCTTGATACCTTAACCTGTCAAAAACAATTTGTTTCTCTCTCAATTTTATGTTCTTATTTGTTGTATGTCTGCGATTTAGCTGTCTACCAGAAAACAAAGGAGAGATGGAGTTCCAGATCCGAGAGATGACACAAAAAGGTCATTTATTCTTTTCCATTTCTAGTTCATGTGAGCTGGGCCTGAATCGCATGAAGCAGAGCAGAGCAGAGCAGACTACAGGAGTATAGGAAGACTGAACACACAGTAGCTGGAAAACCACGCATGGCACATGTAGATACTGCATAGACATAGTTCAACAGTCAATCATATCATTTATCAAAGGTATACATAGATCAGCATGTTCTTTTTCATCCACCTGCAACCAATATAAGCCCAATAGCACATGTACTCAAAACTCATAGTACAAGCCAAGACCACCTATTGAGAAATTAACAAGCTACAATTTTGTGCTACCATGAATGACAAAATCTGTGAATTGTTATCAAAACGACATACGGGTCAATAAAAGATCCTTTCACATACTTAATGAAGAATTCAACTCATATCTTAGTTCTTTAGTGTCATAGCTGTTTATTTGTGTTTAAAACCAAAAAAAATAGAAAAAAAAATATCAACAAATTACCCAAATGCTCAGTTCCTTCACCCAAGTAAGGCGAAAATAAAGCAAGAAATTATACCTCAATTGAACATACCAAGGAGTGAAATATAAAGGTGAGTAAGATCGAAAAGAATGATTCAACCAATGAGGATGCGTGCTATTTTAGATATAATACATCAGTGATGAAGCAGAAGAGAGAGCAGTATTCTGAAGTTACTCCATCTCAATTCATCTGCATCAAAAAAAGCATCAGCTGACGATAGATTTAGGAAGCAATATTACGAGTCTTCTTCAGTTTTCTTCTTGAAACGTTAATCTGTCAAGTGCTCCATCGCCACGAAGTCAATGTACAACTAACTGTCTGTAAACATGGGAAATGGCAAACTTCGAAGGTCACAGTCGAAAAAGAGAAATTTGATCATAGGCAAAAAGCCAGGCCAGGTCCGCAGGTAAACTGACTGTAACTTCTTTCCACTCAACACAACACAACTGTTACTCTTGAAGTTCAGAAGTTACGCAAAACTGTGAGCAACCGATGCCTATGTAAGTAGTAGCTCCCTTGAATTGCTGCCATCACCCATTTTGGTATAAAACCCTAAAGGAAACAAAAGTGACTTCTAGAGGAACTCGCTATTTGCATTGCCTTGGTCGGAAATTCTCACTAGATAAAAGAAAGCTGATTAGATTTTCCAGCCTCTTTGCACCAGCAGAAGGCTTGAGAACTGTGATATTACCAACAACAGAACACGGATCTGTCCCATTTTCCCCACTTCCAATGCACCATCCACCAGGAACAAGCATTCCTTGACCACGTAACAAGAGTTCAGAATCAACTTTGTCAAGCACAGGATCATCTTGATGAAACTTTCTTGCAAATGGAGCATTACTATCAACCATTCGTTGCATGTCATCAACAGTGAGGTAATGAGGATGCTGCTTYGGAGGATTATCCCATGAGATGAAGTGGAGATCACTATTCACTGTAGTATTTTGGAACTCCTGAGCATTGCAAATGACTGTGTGGAAATAGCCTTCTGGAGAGGAAATGAAGTTTGCATAGTACATAAGGACTGTTCTTGGTAAGTTGTCCCATCCCCATATGCAGAAGTCGACAAAAGGGCGAGAAAGTGCCATCCATGCAGATCCTGCAAGACGAGGCAGGAAGTTAATTTCCATAGCCATGAGTAGTTGAGCATAACAGAAAAGACCAAGACACAATGAAATCAGATTGACCATGTACATTGTCTTCCTCAAGATGGAACTCTAAGCAGAATGGTTCTCAGATTAGCAAATGAAAAGATTCTTTTTGTAATAAACCCATATGCAATACACAACATGCTATCAGCAAAGCCCTCATATGCTTTCATCTTCATTAGATAATAGGCATCCATGTTGAATAACAGTGACAAAGAAAAAGGTAATCAGATGCTAACTAGCAAGCTACTTATGCTAGCATTACAAGAGAATTAAACTAATCACGAAAATCTTATGTCCATAGTCAGGGGACATTGAAGATACATTTTCTGGTAACTAAAACAAGATTGGTAATGCATATTGCTTGATGGAAGCATTGAGACAGAGAAGAAGCAGGAGAAGAAAATAGTGAAACATAGTGGATGTCAATCTAGACAAAAGGGTACATAAAGCTGCAAAATACTAAAATATATAAATGAAGCAGATTTGATGACTTGTTATCAATTCAAACATTCTTTTCCAATTCTATAAAATCCTAAGACACCCTTAGTAAAATCTTTTTATCTATTTAAGGTATATTACATTCTTTCTTCCCTTAACATGTGTCTATAGATCTCATGTTTTCCTTCAAGCTAACAGGTTAACAGTAAAAGAGAAATAGATAAAACATGGCAAACAGCAGACATCATTCAGTTGATGTATATTTGCCTGCACACCCATTCATCAATTCTCTCTCTTTCTTCCTGCAATATGGAGCTGGGAGTCTAAGAATAGCAGGGAAAATAATTCATTTCACTTTTGAACCTGTTCCCATCCCCCCCAGTTTTCCTTCGGAAAACTATAATTCTTGCTGAATCTTATTTTTGGCTTCCAAAATGTTATGATAAAATATGATGACCAAAAAGATGAAAACTGAAATGTTTCTAGCCCCTACTCTCAATGGAAAACATGCTTTCATGGTCATATGGTCTGCGCATATAGTAATGTATTGCCTTCTTTTGTTTTCTTTCTTTCTTTCTTCCCACCCCCCCCCTTCTTTTGGGGGTCATACATGTCATGTCATTGATTTCAAGTCGTCGGTATATAAATGTCTAATGTTATACAGAATTATTTTGATCAGAGTACAAGAGCCGATGAGGCGTACGCATAGAAGAGGCGGTTATGTGGTTGGTGCAGGAGGTTAACTAAGATTGATTAATAAACTGATTTGTATTTGCTCCTTCGATGCTGCGCACCTCCTTGACACTATGCACAGCCAAGTATATCGCTATGATTTTTCTTCTGCTAATGAAGCTAGAGAGAAGATGACATTGAGGAATGTGGGGGGGGGGAGGAAAATACAGTCATCTCAACAAATGTCTATTCCTGCTGTTCACTCACGAAAATTGTATGTTGCATTAAGATTAGACTTATAGACATGATACTATGGGATCAGATTACGATCCATTGCTCGCTCTTATGTATAGCTCTTAAGATAGTTTCATGAGAGAAGAGCGTTATAAGTCATCCCATAACAAAGTGGAGTTAATAGATATAATTTCGTACTTGATGAATCTCTAGAAATTGCAGTCTATAGGCTACTCGTATAAAGAATTATGTGGAGCAGGACTTTATAAGGAAAGGGTATTTGAATATCTCTACCGCATCTCTAAGTATATAACTCTTTTACTGGCATCCCAGTATATCTAGGATAAGATGAACTAGATTGATAATGGGATCAATCTGCTGAGCAATCTTCTAACAGTGGCATCAGTGAGCGTTTAATGCTAGTTCTTATTGCAGTTCTAATATCGTGCTGTATTTGCGCTCGTGCTCATTTATCTCATTATATTCTGTTTCATATGTTGGGACCACTGGGGTACAAAATATATAGGGCTTGTATATCCATCTTCTGCTGGGAACACAAACCTGTGATATTTATAGAATCTCTGTTGTATTAGCGATTGAATAAGAGTTCCTAGCTAATTTATCTTTCTCGCAATTTTGTCATGAACACAAGATATGAGTGTGAGTTAGTATATATTTTGCATGTCATCCAAGCCAATTCATGTCGGAACTACTCAGGTGTAGTGGCGATCATGGATAATTTAAATATTCCGAGCTTCTGCACAATTGTAAGCTCCTTGGATAATCGGGTAAGACCCATCAATTATTCATTAGTTGACTATTGAGGGAAGAGCATAGGGAGTGGATAGTACTCTTAAGATAGGTGACCATAATCAGAGCTGCTTATAGATTCTTTATCAAGGAGATTACTAGGAAACAATGTTCTCTGCTTTCTTTGACCATCATTTTTTATTCCATGGGCTATATCTAATTATAGTGCATTTCTGTAAAACTTACTCAGTTTCTCTATCTATGCTGTCTTCTGGTGATATTTCTCTTATAGAGCTTGATCATGCATCAAGTTATATGATAGCAGAATTCCAATACAGATGATAGTGCGTTTGGATGCTCTCTGCAAATTGTTTATGATATTTCCTTGTCTGGAGGTGTCATAGGGGGATGGGTAGAGGATGTGTGGAATATTTATAATCTGAATATGTTGCAGAGTGTTAATTATTTTTGGAAACATCTAATAGATGTTATATAGACATTTCCTATTTGGAATGGTTATGATAAAGGCTCGTAAATCAGGCTAAGTGCTATAAAAACATTTGTATTCTCTGGATGCATAGATAGATATATTAAATAATGTTGTATGATATTGGCTTATGATAATATATATATGAAGTACAATGCGAGAAGAGAGGAATGGTAGATACGAAATTGTAAAGATAAGATGTAGATGAAGAGGATATCAAGGTCGATGATATAAAACTAAGAGAAAGAGATAGAATAACAGGGTAGATAGATCTTGATTTGGCCTTTCTCCCATTTTATGTATATCATTGGAAAAAATATAAGCCTTGGTTACGGCTGTATATCTTAATGTCGGCAAGAGACGTATGGCAAGATAGATGCAAAGATGGTATGAGTATATTATTGATCTTGGACATCATGAAATCTATAGTCCATTCCTATATTAATTTCTTAAATGAGACCCCCTTTTATGTCCTTACTGTTCCGAATGATATTCAGTAGCAGTACTTTTTTCGTAGCCATCTACATATAAACATTGGAGGATTTATAAGCCTGTTCTGTGGAGCGTTATAATCTTGGAAAACATGCTAATATAGCTCGATATGGCATAAGAGATGAATATTTTATATACTATGCTTGGATTCTGTATATAGTATATTCTACTTGCTCTGTCTCAAACTCATCAAGTGCGTATTCTCTAATGATCTCGTATGTATGTGTTCGGACGAGATCTAGTCGTTAGTGACGGTAGTGTAGTAGACAGCGATTCTTGTGCTTTTCATAGATGCATTATTTCTTCTTATTATGAGGCCAAGTGGCGAGAAAGTCTTCTTAAGTTAAGAGACACTGATGCAGGGACGAAGCACAGGAAGAAGAGAGGCCTTAGATTATGTCTGATATGCTATGGTTTTTCTATGAATACACTGAATAAAAAGCCCTAGATTAGGGCTTAAAATTTATTCAGATCCCTATGCTCTTAGAGGAATACAAAGTGTATAAAAAAAATAAATTTATAAAACAACTGAAAATAGAATCATCTATGAGACTGATTCCTATAATTTTATCAACCTAATAAGGCATTGCTTGTATGTATCTTTGTCCTCCAAGGAAGTATGCTATAGGGAAACTATAATTAAGTAGGATGTCTAAATTACATGGAAGCCAGGACTAAACTTAAACTCCTGGAGGATCTAGACAGCTTCAGTTCCACCTCTGGTGGAGAAAACTCATCTCGATGTTTCATCAAACTCCACGATACCTGCTGTGCAATTACAAACTCTGCCAACCTTTCGTCTCTTCCAAAGATAAGAATTTTTCTTCATCTCAACAATATCTTCCATCTTTCATGATACTTGTCAATGGAAGCTAGAGTATAACAGTTCAGGTTCACGAACAAAACTATGTTGGCCATTCCCATGATTCTGTATTTCTTCCCAGGCTTATCGCTGGGATAGCCATAATGTCCGACTTGATGCTGCCTTTTAGTTATTTCCTAAGTTCCATCTAAGATATGACCTACCAACATGGACTTTCTAGTAGCGGCTTAATTGGAGTGTAATGTGCCTGGAATGGGCTGCTCTCTGCGAATCCAGCTCTAGCTCAACTAGGTTGACTAGAATGGCTCAATGACTCAACATTCAATGAAGTCTAGCCTCAATCACACTGCCTACAATCTTGTAAACTTCCTCAAGCAGTCAAAGGCTTCAATAACGTATATGATTCTTATTTTCTGTTATTTAAGAATAAAATGGGCAGCTAAGGATATGTGTAAAACAAAGTTTCAAATGCAGAACCTTTTTAAGACCTTAAATATCAAAATACAGGCTTGAACTTTGCTTTACTTGCTTCTAATTCGTGTGCGAGCGAGTCTAGGAGGCTCAAGTAAGCTCTTCTTGCCTAATTGTTGTAATTATTCAAGCTTAATCTTTGTATACAATTCAGGTATCTGAGTTGATATTCTAGACTTATATATTATGATGCGAGCTAAGAACAAGTGCACCCCATTGTAATCTTAAGATACTAACTCCTGGACAGTTTCTGATATCTGATAAATATATCTTTTTGTGATTAGATATGGTTTATATGGCCAGATTGCCTAGAATCTTACTCACTTTGCTAGAAATTTATACTGCGAAGGATCTATGGGTATTCACTTAGTCAGAATAGATAACTAACTAATGTCGCAGGAATTGAGAACTGCCCAATATAGCCGAAGGGAAGGTGGATGTCCTGTTAGGACTTATATGAGGATGGCTTAGAACCGCCATTCAGTTATCTGCTTTAGCTGAATGCTTAGTTATCTTGGCACTGAGATTTTGAGACAATTTTTGTGGATAAGTTCAGCTATGGCCCTGCGCCCCCTCTGAGGATAATAATATAACCTCCTCAATATGTTCGTCAAAGAATGTCTATAGGACCCTTCAATTTTTAAATAGAGAACCAAATAATCCCAGCTTGTATATAAGATAGTCATCTTGCAGGTTACTGATATTTCTTTTGGGCTGAATAATGTTGAAAATGAACCTCCTGCTCAATGTGTCAAGCACTACTAATTGTTTAGCTGGAATAAGAGGGATCTTCCTCTTGATTTCTCATCTTATAATTTCATTTTCTGATCAGCAGATTTCTTCTTGCACCTCATGGAGTATTTGAAAGGCCTACTCAGAGAATACAATGAATGCTGTAAGATTGTATCGTCTGTCTGAGCAAAAGATGCAGATCCTCAATAGATAAATCATGGCGCTTGGTCACTTCGGTTAGAGAAAAATAAAAAGAAAGGCATTTCCAGAGGATTCTCTTGAAGCAGGTCAGAAGCTTTCTTCCTGCGTTTTCTGGACATGCTACTTTTTATGGATGTACAGGAGAACATCACTAACCACCTCTTATAGACTTCTATGATGGATTTGTACATTGACTGTTTGACTCTGAAAACTGTGGCTACAGATATCTTGAAAGAAAAGCCATACGAGGTGGATGTGGTGGAAACAGGGAGACAAGAAGGCTACGTCAGCCCGGACCAAAGAGAATTAGGCCATTTGGTATCAGAGTTTTATTCTGTGGAACTGAGGGGTGAGAGCTCATGCAATGCTACAAAA
>MEJB01000013.1:8882658-8910313 GCA_001752375.1 Rhazya stricta | reverse complement strand
AGTGCCTCTATAGTTTAAATATACAATAATAATGATAGAGAAAACTCGTCAAGATCTTGGTATACACGGAATTCTCCCAAAGCTTTCTTAACCTACTAAATTCTAGATAAGATGCTTAAGGCATCATCCCTGATCCTAAAACGTGAAACAACATAATAGCTTCTATTGCCTCGATCATTGCATATGTTTGCATATTTGGACCTCCATAACTAAATCATCTTACACACCAAGTAGAAAGAACAGTAATTGCCAATTTCTAATTTTGCTTACACAGATTATGGAAACAAAATGACAAAGAAAAATGTGGACAAAACAAGTACCATGGATCAATTTTTCCATCAGGAATCCCAACTATCCAAAATCGAAGTGAACCAAAATACTTGAGGAGCATTATAGTTCATTGCAAGAGAAAAAGGGGCAAACTATCAAGAGAAAGCTAAAACACCATGACTTAACATTRGTGTATAAATGACATTTGCAAAGAACCCAATTAAAGAGTATACTGGACACAAAAACAAGAAGCYCCTAAGCTACAGCTACTCCTGTAACTGATGCCAAATACAGACCTGTAAAGAGTTTGAAGGCTGTGGGCACACTTCTTCKTTGTGTGATCCAGAAAACGTCAGATTTCTTTGACATGTACAACCCTGGATCAATGATAATTGGCTTCGCTCTTTGAAACCTGCATGGTCACGTTTAGAAAATCAAAACTTTCAATTCCTATGAAAAAATTCAAAGAACAGAAGAAGGAATAGAAAAACGGGATCACTCACTCTTTCCAACCAATGTTACTGGTATGATCAATGAAATTAAGATCCCGCGGCAAGTACGAGAATGTGTGAAGCAGATCTAGCCCATCAAAACATTTCAATCCAATCAATCCAATGATTCAATCCAATTTAACAGAACAGAAAATCCACGAGCAAACCAAAGTTTAAGGTCTTAAGGAACGTACCATCTTGAGTAACAAGGGGATAATCCGAAGCGCTCAGATTGATAAACCAGTCCCAATCACCACCTTCCCTAAGCAAGATAGCGGCGGCGTGGAGGGTGTTGGCCACCATAGTGGGGCCACGGTAGGTGACCAAATTTGCCTTGGTGATCATCCTCACATTGCTAAATTTGGCGAAGATGGGATGACTACTAATGAAGTTGCGCAAATCGAGGCGCTCCTCCGTCGAGGACTCGGCATCTAGATGTACGACATACTGATTGGTCGGGTGGTAAAGAGCCAAGAGAGTACGTTTGAGCATATTGCCATCGCCGGCAGAGCCAGATATGAGGTATGCGAACCGCGGCGGAGGAGGCTGCGATGAAATGGGAATAGGGTGGAGCTTAGACTCAACAAAAATCGACGAGGCGGAGCCGGTGGTGTAGTAACGGTAAAGAGGGAAAAGTGGGGTGCCGTCCGGTGASGTTAAGGTGGTAAGGAAGAGAAGAAAGAGAGAAACTATCGAGCCTATAGCAAGCGGAAAGATCCACTTGCGCTCCATTGTTTGCGGATGCCTTAGGTGAAGATAATAGTTCTTCAGCTTCTTCATCTTCTCTAAATTTCTCTATATCACGGAACAACCATAAAAGCGAGGTATCAGTTTGAATTAATTGAATCAAGGAGATTCAAGAATGGATTTGGCTTCGTTTCTGTATCTGGACGAAGGGAGTGAGTTTGAGTTAAAAGAGAGATTTCTGTGTTGGAGTGTAGTTGGGGAAAGATGAGGGCTCTTTCTACTTACCTATGGGGCTTCCTTTTCAAAATTTTAACCTCTGATTTTGAAGGATTCTTCCGTGACCATATATATATATAGAGTCACACTCTGTGAATATATTACAATTCAAGTCCAACTCAAAGTATGATTCATCTAGACATGTATTTTAATTCACACTAATATTCTGTTCAAATTTAAATATTTATTTTCCATTTTCTTCCTTATAAATTTAACTAATTCCCTCCGATTTACTCCCTCGGTCCTTTTAGAAATATTCCAATTGAAAAAAGATATTCATATTTAGAATTAACATATCTCTCGTTATATTTATAAATTTCAATGTATTAAAATAAGATAAATGGTCATTCCAATTTGTGAAATAATAGAAAATAGTAATTAATATTATTATATTAGAAAGAAATAAGATAAATARTAAATTTGTGACTTTTTCTATTTTTTGTATTGAGATAYGTAAAGGGACACTAATTAAAAATGAACAAATTAAATATTTAGAATAYTTATAAAAGAAYGAGGAAATATAAAATATTCAATAATTTTGGAGGGAGGAGATGAAACTAATCAGATGASCATCCAGTTAATTAATTTCATTGTTTTCCCATCACTCCCTATTTATACTTCAATTTTCATTTATTTTTWTATCTAAGCTTTTAAAGTTAATTCAATTYAATTGCCTTTGTCAATAAACTCGTTATTTTGCTACTAGAAAACTAWACATAGAAGTCCAAATTGAATTAATCTTAACGAAAAATGGTAAATTGAAAATAAATAAATACCAAAAAAAATTTATGATGGAATTATTGTGGTTCTTTCTCGATTTATTATTATTATTATTATTATTTTCTTGAGGTGGACCTCTCTAGAGAAAAGAGGCGATTGAGAGTTAGTGAAATTCTCCTTTTAGTATAATTGCAGGGGATTTTGCATAGTTTGCATTAAAGCTTCTCAATTTATAATTATATGGAATTTCTTATAATTTAATAAAATACTTCAAATTAATGTGTTAAAAAACTTATATAATTATAATAGCAAATACTTTGAAGTGCTTATTAGATTCATAGTGTTTCAGAATAACTTTTATTATCATTTTAATTATTTAAGACTTTTTTATTTGGTGCTATAAATATTATGGATCTATGATATATATGTATGATATCATTGAGTTAAATATGATAAAGTTATTAATTTGTGAAATATAGTATAAAAGATAAAAAAAATGCAAAAGAACAAATATATGTGGCAAAAAATATTTTAAATCAAATTTATGCGAATTTCAATTTTATGTTATATTTTGATGAAATGGTTAATAAATATTATTCCAAAATCTTTTTAAAAAAATCATATCTATGCAAGTAATAATGACAGATGGTATGACGAAAATGTCCTATCAACAATTRAATATTTATATTAGAAAAATATTAATTAAAGCCGCTGTAAGGATCTTATAGCCTTATTATAATACTATATCATGAAACTTGCTCGTATTTATTAATTTGTAGCATAAAATAATGATTTGTTGAATATAGCAGGATCGTTGCTTTCTAAAGCACCAAGAATTGAATATTCTTATTCAATCTGTGGTAGAATACTTTTCTTATTTTTGTTTCTTCTTGAAATTTATATTCTATATTAGTAACTAATTCGCATTCTGTATGCACGTAAAATTTAACTCTTATTTAAACAGTTATCGATAGAGATTAAATATAAAATTTATTTTTATTTAGCATTATACTTATCAACTGTCTCGAGAGCTCTATAAGAGTTTGATTTTGAATACTTAATTTAATGATCTAATATGTAATATTTTATTTTATTAAATCAAAATATCATTACTTAAAATTCATAAAATAAAATTAAAAAATTTAAAACTTATTTAACGCATCAAGACTTACAAAATTATATTATTAAACAATGTTAATTTAGTAAAATTTTAATTCGTTTAACTTTAATTGTTGAATTAAATTTATTTAGTTTTTCAGGTTAAATATAATTTTCGATTTTAAATTCCAACCTCAATGACCAGCCAAGAAATTTGTGATTTTTATATTCCACCCTTTTTCTAGACCTGAAAGAATAAGGCGGTAGACGGTCACCTCGATGTGGACCCCAATATCCGATTTCTCAGCCACCACCTACCTCATCAGTAAACTGCATGCAGGATCATTTATTATTTTGTAATAAAAAAATAGTTATAAATGTTTCCTTGTCCAACTCATAACCAACCAAACAAAAAGACAAAAAAAATAATAATAAAATGAAGAAGAAGAAGTTCCGGCGATTTCGACGGGGGTTCAATAAATTAAAACATTATTGAATGAAGATTTTTTCTTTTTAATATTTGATCCGATTAATTTRATTTAAAAATAATATAATGATATGATAATTTTTTATATATTTACATGAATTGAATATTAATTTTCGATCAAAAGAGACTTATGGCTTTTTGAGGAGCCCTGTTGATTGGTAAAAATGAAGATACTGATAGACTCTTTCCGTGCAAATAAGAATGAGAAACTTAGGTTATGTTTGGATTGAGGGAAAGAAGATGATGGAAACGAATGCTCAGAAGGAACGGAATTAATAAAATTTGACTGATTTGACTATTTCAAATCAATTTAATATTTTATTTTTCGATTGAAAAAGGGGAAAAGGAAAAGAGAGAAAAAAGGATAAACCTCAACAACCAGAAGACTAAAATCTAAAGACCATAGGGACCTCATTTCCCGCCACAAATTCGCGGAATGAGCTATTCGGTGGACATTCACCGCTGCGACCCCGTTCCTTCTTCATTTCTGCACAATGAAACCAGCATCGCCATATCTTGGGGATTGCTTAAGAAAGGCAGAAGATTCCGAAACCGCGTTGAATTCGTCGCTCTCTCTTTGGCTTCATCGACCAAAGATGTCTGGCGACGAAAGCCAGAGAGAAAACTGTCTCAGTCGGACCATGCAAGTTACAGCCGCAAGCAAAACCATGGAGTTTTCTTGGACCGCAGCGTCGACATGGAGGAACTTCTAGCCTCCATTAGGCAGACCACCAATGAAGACGAACTGTATGCTTTAATGTCACCGTACAAAGAGCGAGCGCTCTCCATTCGTTTCCTGGTCACGCTCCTGTCACGTGAGCCTGATTGGCAACGTTCACTTGCATTGCTCGATTGGATAAACGAAGAGGCCCTTTACACTCCTTCAGTGTTCGCTTACAACGTTGTGCTACGGAACATATTGCGTGCTAAACAGTGGCAGTTGGCATACGGGCTGTTCGACGAAATGCGACAAAGAGCTCTCTCTCCCGATAGGTACACATATTCTACTCTAATCACACATTTTGGGAAAGAGGGTCTGTTTGATGATGCTTTATCTTGGCTTCAGAAGATGGAAAATGATCGGGTCTCGGGTGATTTGGTTTTGTACASTAATTTGATTGAGTTATCCCGTAAATTATGCGACTATTCGAAGGCTATTGCAATATTTTCGAGATTGAAAAGGTCAGGCATAAGGCCCGATCTTGTCGCTTATAATACCATGATTAATGTGTTTGGAAAAGCTAAGCTTTTTCGTGAGGCAAGGTCACTGATTAAGGAGATGAGGCTGGTGGAAATCGCGCCTGATACTGTCAGTTATTCAACACTTTTGAGCATGTATGTCGAAAATCAGAGGTTTGTGGAGGCTTTGACGGTATTTACCGAGATGAACGAGGTGAACTGTCCCCTTGATCTTACAACATGCAATGTTATGATTGATGTGTATGGGCAGCTTGACATGGCCAAGGAAGCAGATAGGCTGTTTTGGAGTATGAGGAAAATGGGGATTGAACCCAATGTGGTAAGTTACAATACGCTTTTGAAGGTCTATGGGGAGGCTGAGCTTTTTGGAGAAGCAATACATTTGTTTAGGTTGATGCAGCGGAAGGATATTGCGCAGAATGTTGTCACTTACAACACCATGATTAAGATTTACGGAAAGACTCTCGAGCATGAGAAAGCAAATAATCTCATTCAAGAGATGCAGAAAAGAGGGATTGAGCCCAATGCCATTACGTACTCGACTATAATATCCATATGGGGCAAGGTTGGGAAATTGGATCGAGCTGCCATGCTATTCCAGAAGCTGCGGAGTTCTGGGTATGAAATTGATCAAGTTCTCTATCAAACAATGATCGTTGCTTATGAGAGGGCTGGCTTAGTTGCTCATGCTAAACGCTTGCTCCATGAATTGAAACGCCCCGACAATATTCCAAGAGATACAGCCATCACTATTCTTGCAGGAGCTGGTCGGATAGAAGAAGCCACTTGGGTTTTCCGCATGGCTTCTGATGCTGGAGAGATTAAAGATATAGCAGTTTATGAGCGTATGATCGACCTGTACTCCAGAAACAGAAAACCTGCTAACGTCATTGAGGTGTTCGAGAAGATGAGAGAAGCAGGGTATTTTCCTGATTCTGAAGCTATCTCTCTGGTCTTGAATGCCTATGGCAAGTTGCAGGAGTTTGAGAAGGCAGATGCCCTATACAGGGAAATGCAGGAAGAGGGATGTGTTTTTTCAGATGAAGTTCATTTTCAGATGCTGAGCCTTTATGCTGGAAAAGGGGATTTCAAAATGGTAGAATCCCTTTTTGAAAGATTGGACTCGGATCTGAATATTAACAAGAAAGAATTGCATCTAGTTGTTGCTAGTCTATATGAAAGAGCAAATAGACTAAATTATGCATCTCGAATCATGAAAAGATTGAGTGAGAGGGGAACCTTAAGGTCATGAGCTTCCTTGCAAGTTACTGTATACCCTTCCTTCCATAGAGTTGCTAAACTACTTGAAATTTAACCTGTAGATATCGTTTCCATATGCCAAATTGATCAAGAAATTATTTTGAAAAAATATTGTGCCCTCAATTAGGTGAACAGTTCAAGAAAATTACGCCAAGTGGTAAAGAGCTACCCTCTGAACATTTTCAAATATTCACAGTATTTACAACTCAAAGAAAATTGAATCGCGATGGATGTTTTGCCTACAATGTCCAAAACTGTGTGAGGAAAAAACCACATAAGGTTGCCTCATTATACTGAAAAATAAAAAAATAAAGAATCTGTTATCTCTTCAAATTATTTGATATTCGTAAGGGTGAAGCAAGCTGCAGCATTCCTTAACTCAATCTTGGATACCTGAGCTATTGACTGCTGAAAATCTCTGAACGATGATTCCGAGCTGGAAAAAATTATGTGTATTTAAACGTTCAGTTTTAGAAGAAAGATAGCATATAGAGCTCTATCTAATTATGTAAAAGAAGAAGATGGCATACAGCATAGTGATACATACCTTGATTCGCAGGCCTCTTTGGTTTCGACATAAGATTGCCTGTCGTCAACCGTTGCGTCGAAAGGCACTTCTCCAAAATCCGGATAAACGCCTCCGGCATCCGAAGCCACAATAGGATTGTTATTTCTTGTTAAATCATAAAATGGTTCCAATCCTAACAGAGGTTTATCCAGATGATGGGTTCCGTCGATAGTACTAAACTGATCATCATATTCATTGGTAGTAAAAAAGAAAGGTATTTCATTGCCGGCAGAGTGATGTTGAACGAGTGGTAGAGGAGCATCCATTGTTGGAGGAGCACTGATGCCTAGTTGTAATTGAGACGTAGGAAAAGAAGAATTTGAAGAAGCTGAAGCAATTCGATAATTGAACTGTTCCCTGTAGACACGAAGCTGTGCATAAACATAATGGAGCTCTTCAAGGGCTTGCATGAGTTGCTGTCGGAGTTGACATATGATCCCTGCACAACCATAAACAGGGTAGCTTTCCCGCATATCAGCTTCATATTTTATAGACTTCATGGCTTCCTCTTTCTGTTCATCAGTACTCAATTGTTTAAGTATCCTCACAATATTGGCCACTCCAAAAAGACGGTGAGCATTTTGGAACGCCTTGGTTTGGTTGGCCGGAAAATAAGGAGCAAGAACACACTTGGACGAGCATCTTCTTCTTTGAAACTTGCATGCAGCACAGGCTGGACTTGTGCCGCCTTTTACAGTCATTCTAAACTACTCTGCATTCTTCCCCTACCTTAAAGATAGGTAAGAGTTTCGGTGGTGATTGTTAATGAGGAATTCTATAATCAAAAGTTGCAGAGGGCAGCATTTAGACCGAGAGGGGAACACGTGTGAGATGAAGAAGAAGATGGAGACTTGGTAAATGCTTTGTAATCCGCTTCAGAGGGATGATCTGTTTCAAGTTTGAAGGAAAATGGATATTTACAGTACAGCTAGCAGAATTGGGCAGTTAAGGTTGATCATGAGAGATCATAACCTATTGGATCCATACAGCAGCAGAGGCTGACCATATCAAAGTTTTCACATTATGTATGTTTCTCATTCTTTTAGGACTCCTCTGAGAGTTGATTAATCACCCGTTTGGATGCCATTTTAACTTTATTTTCTAGATTTTTTTCATTCCTAAAATTTGTTTCCACGTCTTTTCTTATATTTTTATGGGATTTTGGCTAAAATAGGTGTTGTTAGAGAAATGGGGGAAAAATCTCCAAAAATCTTACGGGATGAGGAGGAAAATAATATCCAAACAAGTCCTAAAATATATCAATATGGACACACTCATTGCGAGCCCAGAGACCAAGAGTAAAACATTTCTTTATCAAGGCCCAAGGCAGACCCTAGGCCTCTGTCTTGCTCATTCTTTTATTCTTTTATTTTTAAAAAGTATTATAAGATGATTTGAAGATTATAAGTTAAATTATACAAAGATCATAATTAATTATGAGTATTCGAGGTTTTTCTATGGGACGGGAGCCTTCTAAATTATTATATTCACACAATTATAATTATTATAAGATAGTTTGGAGATCATAAGTTAAACCATTCAAGGATATTGTCTCCCCATGATCCAGATTAGTAAAGAAATGTGAAAATTAGATAAGAGGATGAAATGCCATCAAACATTGTCTTTAACGAGAAAGATATGTCCTATTCTTAATTCGTTAAAACTTACTCCATTGAGAAATCACGTCGCATGCAGACAACCTTTTAGATCAAAACAGGTATGAGATAAATGCTTATTTCATTACATTCTTGAACTTTTTGACTGTTCCTGTGAGTTCTAATATAGGCAAAATATGTAGGTTAGCTATATGCAATGCTTGGAGCTTTTGGAAAGGGCAAAAACAATCCGTCTACAAATCCACAATGGCAAAATATCCTGTAGCAGATGATGATGAGAAATCTGTACGCCAAGCTCGTGATGGCACAACAAGAAGAGCGCATTGGACGGTTGAATTTCTTGATGATGAAGAAAACGTTGTATACCTCAAAAGTTGCTATGAGAAATATCCGATTGTCTCAAACAAGTCACTTCTACCTAAAGTAAATGAATTCGACATTGTTCAGACTCTATTGATACGATTGAATTCCTCATTACAATGGAAGGTTGAAGGAGATGGATCTCGAATGAGACTCAAAACTCGCTATGGTCAATTTTTGCATCTCTACTTGCATGGAAGAATTGGGTTTCACATGAGACACCATGCAAGACTAGTTCTGGAAGCAAATTTCTCTGAGATTTTGATATCGTTGAGACTCATGCAAAACACAATATATCACAGAGCACAATCGGATTCAATGGTTACCAGATCGACATCATTTTCTTGCCCTCTCAGGTCTTCAAGTTTAGACTACTCTGACTATTAGGGAATCCATGGTCCCGCCGGGCCGGAAGGAAATCTTATGCTCTAGACTTTCTGTTCCTGGTTCGTGGTTGCATGGCTGATTTCATACTTCATAGGTGAAATAATCATTTTCTGTAGGCACGCTCATCAGTACCATTGTTTCTATCATAATTTGATATGTATTAAAAAGTAAATAAATTTGTACGTATATCATATGAAATAATCATATTATTTTTTAGTATCTCTAAATTGATTTGTCTAATCGTCCATCATCCGTGCTCCCAATGTTATGGTGTCAATTTTTCATTGGAAATTCAAGAAAAAGATGGGACCTGGAGAAATTTTCCAAAACGAAAATAGATTTTCCCTGAAAAACATTCTATTTTATTTTATTTTTTCATACCAAACTCCTGGGAATCTTCTATTCGTACAGAATACCWGCTGACATTTGAGTTCYGAAACCCTCCAAGAAAATGTTTTTTTATTAGGTTGGAATTCATCTAAACAAATTTGCGGTTGAAATTCATCATATTAACCTCGTATTAAGAGATGTTCTTTTCCATGTATTTTAATCGCTCGCCCTCCATGATGTTGATCTAGTCTTCCATTACCACCAGCAATTTCTATTCCTGAACCATTGGCCATGGCCGAGAACCGTGTCGATGAATAATGTTTTTGGAATAGAAAAACTTGTGGGGAATAGGAGACCGCCTGCTCCGGAGTTTCTCTCGTCTACTTGGGTTCTAGAAATTAACATATTCCACGTTATGATCGGTAGATGATGAAATGGACTAAAAAAACTATACGAATATTAGAAAATTCTAAGTCAAGCCAATGCTAGTCATCGATCTAAAGGTCTATTAAGAGTAACCAACAAAGAAAACAGGACACAATGGAGTTCTTCAACAAAGCCAAAGCCGTTAGGCTTAAAAGTCACCATGGCAAATATCTGGTGGCTGATGATGATGAACAAACTGTCCGGCAGCACCAGAATGGCTCCTCAAGAAAGGCTCGGTGGACAGTTGAGCATGTAGAAGGGAATCCTCACCTCATTCGCCTCAGGAGCTGCTATGCTGGATACCTTACCGCGTCTCATGAAACTTCCCATCTTGGAATGACAGGGAAAAAGGTAGTACTAAGCGTTCCTGATTCAAAGAAAGAGCCTTCTGTTGAGTGGGAGCCCATTAAGGAAGGGTATAAGGTGAAGCTGAGAACCAGAGGAGGGAAATTCTTGAAGGCTAATGGAGCCACGCCGCCTTTTAGGAATTCCATAACACATGATGTTCCCAGTAAAACAGCAACCCAAGATTGGGTTTTTTGGGAAGTGGATGTGCTGGATATTTGTGTATGGGAGACTAATGATGAGCAATTACAGAGCTGCGAAACCCCTTCCCCGAGTCTCTCCTCATTTCCCAATGATTTTACAGATTCAAACACTTGCCCGCCGTCTTACATCTCTGCGACGGTTGGTCGTGCACCACACATCTCCTCTGAGTCCCGTTGGCCATCTATTGCATCTGATACATCTGGATATTCAAGTCGCGGACAGGTAAACTTTTTCAGTGGAAACTGCTTTGGACATCCTTCTAGTATTGGGTTTGGTTTTCCTTTTCTTTAATCAACAGAACGGAGTTACTAAATTTGATGATCAATTCTTTATATAAAAAGGGAGGCATGGAGTTCTTTGACAAGGCTAAATCAGTTAGACTTAAAAGTCATCTTGGGAAGTATCTGGTGGCAGATGATGATGAAGCAACAGTCCGGCAAAGCCGAAACGGCTTTTCACGCAAGGCACAATGGACAGTGGAAATCGTTGAAGACAAACGCAAAACAATCAGACTAAAGAGCTGCCATGGTCTGTACCTCACAGCCACAGATGAGGCATTCCTTCTTGGAGCGACCGGGAAAAAAGTCCACCAGACTCTTCCGGCTGAACTAACGGACACTTCAATAGAGTGGGAGCCCATAAAGGAAGGATTCTATTTAAAATTACGGACAAATAGAGGGAAATTCTTGAGGGCAAACGGTGGTACACCACCATGGAGAAATTCAGTAACTCATGATATACCCCACAGAACTGCTACTCAAGGTTGGGTTTTGTGGGAAGTAGATATTATGGACATAACACTTTTGGATATAGCGTCAGTGTCAAGTAATTTATCCCCGCAATCAAGTTTTTCATCGTTGCCAGATGATTACGTAGGTTCACCTGACACAGGTTCACCGATGGCTTTCTCCAGCCGGAGGAACGGAAACTCCTTTATAGAGCACGTCGAGAATGAAAATGCATCCGGTAAACAGGTAGTCCTTTACTTTCTTCCTCCCCCATTTTGGCCTCATTAACAGGAAATTTCATGCTTCATTCTTTTCTCTTCTTTATGAAATTACCATGAATTTAGCAGAAATATCCTCCCAACTCCAAATTGGGGGACAAAATATCTTTTTTATTTAGTCAACCCTTGCTAGTACTTTATTGAAAGTCAACATATAAACATAATTGTCCCATGCCGTTTTCAATTAAAAAAAGAAATTGTCCCATGCCTTAATCTTCACTAGTTCGATTTATAAGTACGGGATCCCAAGATATGGCATATTTTCTCCATTTCAAATTCATTATTTTTTGGATAAAATTAGACATATTAATAAATGATTGATTCTTATAAAGTTTTAAATAAAATAACTTTTTTGTCTTTTTTAATATCTTATAGATATTTTTATGCTTCGATTAACGTATTAAAAATGATATTCTGATATTAAATAAGGCTAAATCAATTAGAAATAAAATATGACAAAATATTTGGAAAAAATTATCCAAAAAATTAATTATTTTGAGAAGAAAAGAGTAATAGATAATCTATGAAATTCAAATCTACTTAATCGATTAATATAAATAACCATTGTTAATTAATATATCAATTAGTTAATGCATTCTATCAAGAAAATTTTAGGTTGGATTTGAATCCAAATAAGAATCTTTTAATATATTTGTCAGGCTTTAAATACGATATGTATATATACTTAATCCTTCTAATCAATTTCATACATTCATTAGCTATTCAAAAAATAAATAAATATAATTATATTATGAGTTATATAGCAGGAGAATATTAAAATATTTAAAGTTTGCGTATTATTATGTCTTGTGCTAAAAGAAAAAAAGAAGATAGAGGCTATATATTCTGGTCCAGCATTTGGTTGGGCCTTCATTTTTACTCGGGCCGGATCCAGTTTTCTTAACTCGAAAAGACTTAGTTGCGTTCACGGTGAATTGGCAGTGAAAAGTGAAAACTGAGGGACCCAGTTGCGAATTCACTTTTCACTGTGCACAGTAAATTAAGCGGGACCCTCCCATCTACGAGACTGAAGAAACAACCGACATTTCAGAGAACGGAAAGCTCCTCTAAAATCCACATCTGAACCCCCAATATTTTATCAAAATTCGAATCCGTCAGCTGAACATTTCTCAAATGAGACAGCAGATCCTAAATTCTGTTGTTTAAATTAAGACATTCTAGATTCTCCTGATCACTGGATAGATCGTTGTTGCAGCTAAGATTAGTACTAGTTAATTGATTAATTTCCGGTGGCATTGATTGATTGCAGAGCTCCGGAATGGAATTCTTCAGAAAAGCTAAGAGTGTTAGGCTGAAGAGCTACCATGACAAGTTTCTGCTGGCGGATTCCGATCAAGAATCGGTCATCCAGGATCGTCATGGCACATCCAAGCACGCCAGGTGGAATGTTGAGTTTGCGGAGGGCATTGATAATGTCGTGCTTTTGAAAAGTTGTTATGGTAAGTATCTTACAGCCACAGATGAGCAGTATCTTCTTGGTGTGACTGGTCGGAAGGTTATTCAGAGTATGCCAAGAAGGTTGGATTCATTAGTCCAATGGGAGCCCGTTAGAGAAGGCTCTCGGGTGAGGCTCAAAACAAGATACGGCAACTATTTGCGTGCGAATGGGGGTTTACCACCTTGGAGAAATTCAATAACACATGACATACCTCATAGACATCAAGGTTGGATCTTGTGGGAAGTTGATACCCTTGAGAAACGTCCCGACTCACCAAAAAAGGTCGAACGGTCTGAATCTTTAGATGAAGATTTAAGTTCTTCCTCCTTTCACCTTATAACCCCAGGATCATCCAAAGTTGAGGTTCGTTTTCTGCATTTCCTGTAATTAATTCGACATCAGAATTTGATCCTTTTTCTTTATAGTAATTTGTAGAGTGGGCTGTGATTTTAGTACATTGGAATTTACAACTGATGGTTCGTAATATATACAGTCTAGCGATTTTGTTGTTTCACCGGTGAGGTACGAAGGGCGAACGATATATTATTATGTTGCAGACGACGATGGGGATGTAAATGATGCAGTTATAGGGCCTTCATTTCTTTTCAAAGGGCATAGTTTGGAGGAATTGACAGAGAAGTTGGAGGAAGAAACAGGATTGGAGAATATAATTGTGTGCACCAAAAACAAATTAAATGGGAAGATTTATCCGCTCCGGTTAGGTCTGCCTCCCAATACTGCAACTATGTATGTTGTTGTAGTTCCTTCAACGTCCAAATGTAAGTCTAAAAACAACTCTGTCTTCAGTACTGGCATGCTGGTATCTGTTAAATTTCTCATTCAATTCGATCATTATGCATTATGTTTTTTGAATTAACTCTAAATGCATTCCATTTGCAAAGAAGTAATTGCGCTTCTATATATTTCAATCAACTAGTGCACTAGATGTTGGCAGTTCATATGCCTTGCTGCTATGCCTTTACAGCTTTATTAAGCTAGGGACTTGAGAGATTGCTGTTGTCATGAATTAGTTGCTAATGCTCTCTAGTTGCAGCAAATACTGCGAAGTTGAAATGGTGGTCTAGCACATTGGCTATCCATAAGGCCCTACTGTCATACGTCTCCAGTTCTACCAATGTCATGCATCTATGCCGTTAAAGTTCTTAAGTTTGAGGGACCAGGGAAAGGACTACTAGCTGAAAGTATGTTCACCATAACCATGCAGCATAAAGCTTATAGAAACGTCATCAATCAAAATTTTCTTATCCTTGTAACTTCGATTTGATAGAAAAAGCATAAGATAGATTTTGTTTTCGGTTTCAACACAAGTGAACAGAGATAGAAGTTGACCGAGTATTTCCACATTTTAATTTCATTTACTCTTCTCAAAGCCCACAATATAAAGACATGGACAGTTAGCAGCAGTTCTACTAAGAAATGAAACATTCTAATTGGGAAGAGATCATATGCTGTGGTATGTCCTTTAATTTCATTGCATTTATAAAATACAAAAGTCGAGAAAAAGTAGACTTCTTTTGAACAGTGTTCATTTGTTGAGATCATGATTGTAGCATTAACTAATTTCTGGAAAAGACTTCATATTATTAGTTTTCAGTAGAATAGTATTGTTCACGTCATCCTCCTAATCATCCAGCACTGTCAATTGCCACTCGATCTAGTATTGATTCTGTGTTTCATGATGTTATTTCTGTTCTTTCTGCTTCCCCTGTCAGCGAAGTTGAAAACTCCATTATGTTCTTACAGTGGCAGAAGACTTCCTTCCTTCAACATAGCCATGGTGCAGCAGACCATATGCAAGGATTGTCTCAGAGTTTTACTTTGGCATATTCAGCAATAATGTGAAGTCTGAACCTCTCTCTAAAGAAAAGGAAGAAGATAAATAAGGAGAAAAAAGAACGGCCTGGCCACGGTGAAATGTTGAGGAGAGTGGTCTGGTCTTCCTATGAAGACATTAGAGTAAATTGTGAACTGTGTAGTTCATCTGAATGACTTTTCATGTTCTCACAGTCAATTATAGCAATGAAGGGATGAGAACAGATATATTGTTGCTTTGCTTTCTATTTCTCTCGTTCTTACTTGTGCTGTGATTTCTAATGAAGTTCATCTTTTGGGTGAAAAAGTGAGGGAGGAAGTACTGCAGTCATTTCGAATTGCAAGTTCTTCATTTAGAATGAATGAGTTAATAATCTTCGTTTTAACAATCTTAATTGGGAGATTTCCTAATTGCAAGTTACATTAAAAAATTAAACCAAATTTATTTTTTTATAGTTTTTCTTTCGTTTCATAAGTACATAATTTACAAGTGATCCTGGGACTACACTAGGGATTAGCTTCCATAGGCTCGAGATGAATTGGGTTCTGGACTCGATGGACTTCATATATGACTTCCGACCATCAGTGCCGCCTGCAGACCGATGTTGTTACTCCTCTCCCAGTACCAAAATGAGCAAACCCCTTGGTGTCTCTCTGCCCTGGTAATGCTTGCATATGATCCGTTTACCGAACTTACAGGACGGTCTGAGAGCTATAGACACCATTACGGGTCGCAGTAGCAAAGCATGGAGGTGGTGCATGTCCTTGGCTCAACGCTGCAGCACCATGGACCAGCTCAAAATCATTCACGGCATCTTCATTACACACGGCATTCATCGCAACCCGTATGCCGTCGGCAAACTCCTCTCCTTTTGCGCATTTTCAGAAAAAGGTG
Organism: Rhazya stricta; assembly: GCA_001752375.1. NCBI lineage: Eukaryota > Viridiplantae > Streptophyta > Magnoliopsida > Gentianales > Apocynaceae > Rhazya > Rhazya stricta. Next base: position 8,894,395 of record MEJB01000013.1, on the reverse strand, counting down.
ATCTTTCGTACGCGTCCCTCTTCTTAAACGAACTCCCGAACCCAAATTCTTTCATTTACAATACTCTTATCAAAGCCTATTCTCGTTCTCCTCAACCCCATTTGGCTCTTAAATACTTTAATGTTATGTTGAGCAGTTTGCTCCATCCCGATTGCTACACGTTTCCCTTCGTCCTCATCGCTTGCTCAAATCGTTCATTAAAGTTTGAGGGCAAGCAGTTGCATAGTTGGGTCATAAAAAATGGCCTTCTTCGATCAAACGCGCATGTCCAGACTGCATTGGTCCGATTCTACTCAGAGCATACAGTATTGGATGATGCTCGAAAGGTGTTCGATGATATTATCAAAGTGGACGTTGTTCAATGTAATATACTTATGAGTGGGTATGTGAAATGCGGGATGGGTTTGGAGGCCTTAGATGTTTTACGGGCTATGTTGGACCGCGGAATCGAGCCTGATGAGTTTTGTCTGACTACGGGGCTTACAGCTTGCGCGCGCTTGGGGGCTCTTCAGCAGGGGAAATGGATTCATGAGTATGTTCGGAAGAGGAACTTGATGGTGTCTGATGTGTTTATTGGGACTACACTTGTTGATATGTATGCGAAGTGTGGGTGTCTTGACATGGCCGTGGAAGTCTTCAGGAGCATGCGGAAAAGGAATAAATTTTCATGGGCTGCAATGGTTGGAGGCTATGCAGTACATGGTTGTGCCAACGAAGCAATTCAGTGTATAGACAAGATGCAGGTGGAAGATGGGATTAAGCCCGACGGCATTGTCGTTCTAGGAGTTCTTGCAGCTTGTAAGCATGCAGGGGCTTTGAAAGAAGGCCACTATTTGCTGGAGAACATGGAAACTCTATATGGTATTGTACCTGAGCATGAACATTATAGTTGTGTTGTAGACTTGTTATGTCGGGCTGGTAAGTTAGGCGAGGCACTCGAGCTTATTAGACACATGCCTATGAAGCCCATGGCTTCTGTTTGGGGTGCGTTGCTAAGTGGCTGTCGTTTACATAATAATGTCATTCTTGCAGAGCTTGCTGTTAAAGAGCTTTTGGAGGTTGAAGATGGAAATGAAGCAGAAGAACATGGTGCTTATGTCCAGTTATCAAATATATATTTGGCTGCACAAAAATGTAATCAGGCACGACGGATTAGGAGGATGATTGGTGACAAAGGGCTTAAGAAGACCCCTGGATGTAGTGCGATAGAGGTCGATGGAGTATTTCATGAGTTTATTTCCGGGGATGCGTCACATTCCCGACTGGATGAAGTACACGCACTGCTCTATTTGATGTCTGTTGATATATCAATTGATCAGAACCTGTAGAAAATTATAATTGTCCTGTACGTCTGGTACCATAAAGGAGCAATCACTCCTTCAGTGCCCAACCTAAAGTTCAAACTCTTAAAAAGTGAGTCATGGCATTCTTCTTGGTTGTCTTGGTAGTGTATTCTTTGTAGTCAGAGAACATACCCTGTCATCCAGATTCTACAATTACTACTTTCGCTCCCTGTTTTCTTCTATGCCTTTCAATAACATACTTCTTCGTCACAGCTCTTGGCTATTTAGTTGCTCCTGATATCTGTTTCCTCTCACCACCTTCCTCCAAATTCATGGATATATCTGCCTTCGGAATCAAAATCTGCCAGTTCCAGTTCCTGTTCCTGTTAATCCAACAAATCTGAACCATCATTATCTCTTTCTACATACTAAGATGATCTGAATGCATTTCCTGGATTCATCAGTCCGCCACTTGGAATCTCCAACCTCAAGCTAGGTAAACATGAGTGCTACGTTCCCCTCTCCCTCCAAACCATTCTTTTCCACCTGATCTCTTTTCACCACCTTTCTTCACATTGTCTACAGATGCTACTGGGAGTTTTCTAGGAACTTTCCTCCTTTCTTGCCTAACATAATTAACCGGCAACAAAACCCAAGGTGCTCCGTGAGGTAAGAAAGGATATGGCAGTAGGAGATAATGTAAAACTAAAAACTATGTCCATGGGCGAGAAAAGTGTTGCCACTTATTGCTTTTCATCAGTTGGCTACCAATGGTGTAATAATATATCAATCTGGAACTTCATTCGTTTTTCATTAACTGGGACTAAAAAGCTGTCCAGGAGCATGTAGAGTTCTTAGCAGACAAATAATAAGCGGAACAAGAATTCCAAGCCAAATAGACTAATTGCTCAAAAGGATGGACTCTTTAAGGTTATACCAATGGGCGGAGTGGAATAAACTATAGTAAACTAATGCCCCTGATGCTCTGCAACTGAATTATTGGGTAAGTACAAATATAATAGCTAAAGAACTAAATATCTGAACCAATCAATAACTCATTCCTTCAAACTTCATAGTACAAAGCCTTCGCATGACAAAGGATTTCATACTGCTATGCTTTTGAAGGAAGATTAGTTACTCAATCAAGTCAAGTAACGGTCCCTAAAACCAAAGCACAAAAGATTACCTACCCTGAGACTATGACAAGTAGAAGCAGCTGTAGAAGCAGCTATAGAAGCAAGCAAATCTGGAGCACATTCACTGATCGAAGCGTATGTATTCACTTCCATTGACAAACTTGATCCTTCAACCTTCTGCTTCCCAGATATATGCCTCAACTGGTTATCCATATTTTCTGATCCAATACTAAAAGAACTATAATTTTAGCAAGAAGCTAGTAAAGAAATATGCTGTATGTTTGCCGAGAAAAAATTCGACAAAGATAAGCATCAGTCTCACAAGATGTGTAGACTGAATGAGGAACTAAGGTGAATGACAGAAGTCAAGAAACACCACAACAAATGCCAAATAATTCCCCCTTTCCTGTATTACTTGCCAAATATATAATAGAGCTTAAGAAAATATTGAAGTATTTCAGTGATTAAAGTTCAAAACAGAAAATGTAATTAACAAGGGCAGACCGTTGAAATGCAACAGCACTAGTACATTTTGTGTTTCAATGAAGGACTTGATCCCATTTCTAGAGAGAAAAGAGGTCAGGTTCACAGCCAACAGAGGATTTCCTGAGGTGAATTCAGTTATCACTAAGTTTCGTTGCCATCCTTGGGTGTGCTCCAAGCCTCCAACTAATACAGCGCAGCCAATGTTATCCCTTCTCTGGCTAGAAGCCTGGAAGAGAACATATCTAAAATAGAACATCCCAAGCACATCACAAGCAAAACAGAACACCGGGGTCGCACACCCTATACTGACTCCCAAAAACATTATATTACATGAACATGCTAAGTCAGTGACAGCCCAAGAAGATAATGTTATCATCTAAATACTAGTATTAACTACATTAAAATTCAAATTAGAAAAGAACCAGCGTTAGAAACCTCAGAGACTTACATAGAACAAAGCAACTATAGAAGCAGCTAATGCTTTTTCCCATTTTCCTTATTCACTGGCACATCTGGCATTGATTGCTCAACTGACATTACCGCAACTGCCTGGATGGTGAACTTTCTGCTTCCCAGCCCTGTCCCTAGTGGTCCCTTCCTTGCGCTTCCTGCCTCCTTTGTGGCTGCTGCTAGCAGCTACATTCTTTGAGCTCCTTTTCTTGCTGCAATCCCCTTCTGATCTAACATCAGCAAGACCATTTTCTAATGCTTTCACCAAGTTCTCAAAGTAATTTTTTGTCACAGTTGTCAGACCAGCTAACTTTACTCGATACTCGTTAAATTTATCGGATGACTTTGTTTCTTTGAGGTAATCCTCCAATTCCTTCTCAGCACATTGGTGAAGCCTCTCCAAACCAGTTTCTGCCTCACCCTGCAAGTATTCAAAAAACTGCCTTTTGATATTTTCATGCTCAGGGAGGTAATATCCATATGCATATGTCCATTTTAGCACCCTCCTGCATTCTACTATCTGAAACCAAGCATCGAGAATGAACTTCAGCTGTGTCTCCGGTTGGCTCTGGATTTGACTAAGCTTCACAAGATGCACAGATTGCATTTGCCGCAGGTCTCTTAGAGCTTTTTGCCTGGATGAATGGTTAGCAGCCCATCGCTCGTAATAATGGGTATATCTCTCCAAAGATTTTCTGGCCATCTCCCGCCTCCTTTCAGTTTCATTAACCGATCCTTCTTGCTTGCGGACCTCATAACCATTGCAAGCATAATTACCACCTGTCCTACCATTATGATTTGCCCATGAACCAAGGCAAAGCCAACAAAATTCATGCTTGCAAGGTGGTCTGCAAGTCATGTGCATACAACCATGGTTCTTCTCAATGGGTCGATTGCATTTCGGACAAGGCTTAGTATAAGCTAAAATCCAATTGGTGTTYTCTGACTCCGCGCTATTCTTCAAAATCCACTTGGACACGGTTTCACAATCCACAGGACGATGAGCATCCTCAGTACAGTTCCAACAGAATCCATGTGAGCATCCGCAAGAAACATCATAGCTCCCACTTCCAATGACAAATTCCACCGCAAAGTCACAGTCCGGTGCAGGACACCACTTAATGTTCCTACTATCCTCAACATAAGATCTGATGAGATAGTGACAGTATTTCTGCTTGTATTTGTCAGACACCAAACGATCAATCATGTCCTGGCCAACAGCAGCATCACAGGAAGGATCAGGACACCGCAGCATCAAGCACCCGGGTCCTTCATCGATTGATGTTGTCAGATAGCTTTCCCAACATGCATTACAGTAAGGATGCCCACACCCAGCACTGCTAATCCTCTGAGCTGAATATTTATCGAAACAAATCCCACAAGTCACTCTCTTACCATTAGGAAATTGAACGATCGGCTTCTCCAGTAAACCAACGGCCTTACGAACCCTTTCTTCATCAGCAAACCACTCCTCATTAACCGTATTCAGGCTCCAATTGTACCGGCGTAAAAGTAAGCAAGCAGATTCCTTTGGTATGGAGAGAACAGTGGAAATTCTGGTGATATCCTCATCTTGACGCCGCCGTATATCTTCCTTCCTCAAGATAGTATAATTCTTCTGCTTCCCTTGACTGTCATGGACAAAATGATTTCCCAGAAATCCGTCATCGGCGTCGGAATCAGAGTAGAAGGCGCAGTCTCCTTCACTATCCATGACGGGAACGTAGCAATCGCTGTCGCTGTCGCCGTGATCGTCGTCGTCGTCCCCAGAATCCACATCGATGATCTCGTGCATGTCGTCCTCTAACCCCATCGGCGTCACCAGATACAGATAAAATCAATCAAATTGCCAAACCCAAATCAAACCAAGGAAGGTCACACGAAATCCGGCCAAATAAACAGAGGCGAGAGAGAAACAGGTAGAAGAAAACCCTTGTAAAGCCCTAGGTTACGGCCTGGAGATGAAATCAAGGAGGTAAAGTAGGCAGTGGACGATGATAGCTCAATAAATAGGTGGGCGTGACGAAGTGGGGAAACTGGCTACTAAGAAGGAAGACAAGGATTATCAGTTGCATTCCACAGCAGAGTTTGAACACCTTATATGGTCGAAAACCTTGTCATTTTTGGMATTGGACTGCCAAAAATGCTTTCTTCCGACTTTCCTGATCTTTTTCTTGTAGCGATCATCACTTTGCTTCTGTAATTTTCCGGCTTCAATTATTACTACATACCAATAGCGCGTCTGACGGGTTTTTTTAATCTCTCCCAATTCACCTAAAGGTTATCTTCAACAGTTTTATAATATTTTCAATTCTCATTTCATTTCATAGAATCTTTTTCTGCCTTCAGAAACTTTCAACGCTCAATAATTTCTTCATTTCATTTCATACTCTAGTTTGGGTTCGACCCATTTTTATTATTAATATTCAAAAAATTTTGGATAAATTTTTTCTCCGATTAGAATCGAATATTTTGAGTATAATTTTTAAAAGAGTTTAGATAAGTATTTTAGATTTCAAATTAAAATTAAATTCTACCAACATAATTCGAATTATTTTACTTTGTCATTTGATGGTTGCTATTCCTACGTTAAGAGATTTTATGTGTATATATTAATTTTTAATCAAATTTTTATTAATAAAATTTAATTTTTAAATTTTATATTAATAAAATGAATACAATCAATTTAAGATAGTAGTTTTTTGATATTAAAATAATTGTCCATTTAGATCTTATCATGCATATTAAATGAGTTAATCATTATTAATTCTCTATAAGTTGAATAAGTGAAGAGATATTAAAATATTTACTATATTTTTTATTTTTTAAAATGATAATTAAATTGTAAAAATGTTAATCGAATAAATAGTTATTTTGAGAGGAGATGGTAGGAAGTAATTTTTAAATAGGAATCAATTAACCAAGTTGATTGAGGGAAAGGAAAGAAAGCGTCGACATTGTTTTTAGTAGTATGCCTTTCCTCGTGATTGCCCTCACGTTTGGAGATGTAATCGGAACACGAGTTCCTTTTTCTTTCTTTCTTTTTTTTTTTTTTTTTTCCCCCCTTTTCATCTCCTATCCGAGAAACAGTTCAAGTGCATATTTCATTTTTTGCTTCTCAGGGTCACAATTCGGCTTGTTCTTGTTTCTTTGGAACATTTTAAACGCAAAGCTGCTGCTTATTGTTTTGAAGAATTTACGCCTTCAGAGCAAGAAAGGACCATGAGCTTCGGTTTCCCGCGGTTTGTCCATGCCCCAGGGCTTGTTTTCCGAACTTTGTCTGAGAGCCCAATTGATAATGCTTTGCTTTTCTTAACCAAGAAAAGAAGGTTCTGTGCAATTACGCTCTCCTCTTCTCCAAAGGTAACACTGTTTGTACACGCTGACACTTATCCTAGACTTGATGGGCTCCCAGCATTTTTCCCTTTCAATTTACTAGAAAATTCTGCTTGGTTCTGGTGATTAGTTAAACGAAGAGCTACTACTGGTAGTAGGTGGAGGAGCTGCTGGAATGTTTGGAGCCATCAGGGCTAAGACTTTAGCACCCAATCTTGAAGTAATTATTATTGAAAAAGCGAAGCCTTTATCCAAGGTTTATTGCTTTCCTTTTTGGTGATTTCTCTTATATCTTGTTGTTGATTCAGTATTGTATGTTCAACATAGCAATGTTTGTTTGGCAGGTTAAGATTTCTGGAGGTGGACGCTGTAATGTGACCAACGGCCATTGTGCTGACAATGTAGTGAGTATTTGCTATGTTTACTGTTATTTACTGATAGCGGTTGGATTAGACTTGCAATTGTTATTATGACAGGAGTCTGTGTTTCTACTCTGTTAATGGAACAATGTTCTTGTTTTGGACATGACTTTCTAATTTTCACTACTCATGTGTTGGCTGTTTGAAGATTTTTGGATGATTGTAGCAATACTCTCATGTGTAGTACATCAAGAATATGTATATCAGATTGGCTGAATTCAACTTTTTCATTCACTTTGTTTAATAAGCTGCCCTGGCCTCTTGGTCTAGTTAGCCGTTTTTATCGAATAAGAGTAAAATAAAGTTAATTCATCATTAATGCATGAATTACATAATGTTGTGAGGTGTTTGAATTTGCACTAGTTAGAACCCCTTTTCGTATTTGAGTTAAAATCTAGTTGTTTATTATAAATCTGTCATCTTTACGTTATTTATTCTAATTTTGTGGCTAGTTTTTATCAGCAAACTATCCCAGGGGACACAAGGAGCTCAGAGGCACATTTTTCAGTGTACATAGCCCAATGGATACTATGACATGGTTTTCTAACCATGGGGTAGCGCTGAAGGTGATACTAAAAGCTGCACGCTTTGCTTTCTTTTATGTTTTGTTCTGTATATTTACTGTGAAGTTCAAATATTCCTGCTTCAGACTGAGGATGATGGAAGGGTATTTCCTGTCAGTAACAGCTCATCCTCTATAATTGACTGTCTCATGTCTGAAGCAAAGAAGAGAGGGGGTAGGTCAACTCTGTCCTTTAAATGATTTATTTCCAATWTCTCAAGTAATAAATGTTTGTTTATGCGTATTTCCCATTGGGAAAAAATAGTTTCCAATCCTTTTTCCTTTTCTTTTTCTTGTGGGAAGGGAGATTAATGATAGGCCCCTTATGAGAATTTTGGTATACCCGCAAGAAGTTCATGCTGATATAGTTTATCAATCAGTTCTATTGCAGACTGGAAAAGTTGTTACAAGTGCTTCTACTACTGCTAGTGGAAAATTCACTGTCAAGTTGGAGAAACATTCAGCCAATTATGTGGAGTACATGGAAGCTGATTATCTGTTAATTGCTAGTGGAAGTAGTCAGCAGGTAAATTTTTATGCTGGTTCTATGGTTTTGTTTCATATGCAAAGAAATTCTTGTTGACAAGTAGCATTGATGGCCTAGGGTCACAGTCTTGCTGCTCAGCTTGGTCATTCAATTGTGAAACCTGTACCCAGCTTATTCACTTTCAAGACCAACGATAAGCAGTTAGCAGAATTGTCTGGGGTGATTCTCTCTTTTATGCTTAACATAATCCTTTGACTCATCTTAATGTCTGTTTGTATGAATCATGTGCAGTATTTTAGTGAGTTATAATGTCGATCAATCTCTTATAACTTTTTCTTTAGTAATGATGTTGATATAACTTCTTCTCTGTTTCCTCAAAGATTTTGCAGCCTTTTTTCTTGCCTAAGAGGAATCTCTGGGATTCATTTTACGTTTAGATTACTTCATCTTTGCACGATGTCTTGTTCCCTTTAGTTTAAGATGCTGTTTGTCAGTTCTAGGTTTATCTAAACATTTTTTTCAGTCTGTTTGTCCTCTGACTGTTGACTTCACTGGTTAAATATGTCCTCGGATATGCTATATGATCTTCTCTTGTTCTCTTGTAATTATACCCCCCCTTTAATAAAGCTATTCCTGTTCAACTATAACCTCGTAGATTATATAATCTCTCCTGATATACATCTGCTTACATAACAATCTACTAGTTGATTGTCAGTTTCTAAACTGCTTTTGCGTTTTGCAACTGTTATGTACCCAGGTTACACTGTCGAAAGTAAAAGCAAAGTTGAAACTAGAAGCTGCTCAGAAGAACATCCCGCAGCTTACACAGGCAAGCTCTTATAAGGATTTTATTTGTGATCTAATAACTAGGTAGTGCATCACTGATCCTGCAATTTTAGGTTGGACCAATGTTAGTTACACATTGGGGGCTTAGTGGGCCTGTGATTCTTAGGCTCTCTGCATGGGGAGCCCGTCATCTTTCCAGTTCTGACTATAAAGGTTGTTAATGATTACATTTTGTCTAATCGTCTCCTTTTTGCTTTTGATATATATTCTTTCTGTCTGTATAGTTATTTTCCTTCTTCAATTTTACATCGTGTGCATCCAGGATCACTTCAGGTGGATTTTATACCTGACCAGGGTATTGAAGATGTTAAATCTGTTCTGTATCGTCACAAGAATCAGTTTCCGGTAATCGTAATCTCTGACCAAATGCTACCAAGTGTCTTGTAGTGCTCTTTTTCCTAATATATGTATGTGCAAAGGATTCCAATCTTCCAGTCAAGTTGGTTACCAGAAAAGTAAAGGAAATTCAAAGACAGATAAAGAAATGTTGGACTTGCATGTTATGATCAAAATCCTTAAGATGCCTGTTTTAGATAAAGAGCTGTTGGACTTGCATGTTAGAAATGTTGGACTTACTGGTAAAACTTACATAATGGATCAAAATCCTTGGAAGATAAAATATCCAAACAAATAAGATGCCTGTTTTAGTTTACAAACTACTTATACACCCAAATGAGTTTGCACTSAAACTCTGGGCTTCAGAAAGGAGGATGCCTTCTCCAAGTGGCCTTTACTTGACATAGTGTCTGATATTTTAAGCATTCAGATTGAAAGACTACAATATGAATTTTTTACCACATTTTGAGGGAGTTGCAACTTCCTAAGTTTTCTCACTACAATTGCTGAAACAGTTGTTGYAAGTGGCTGGCAACTGAGATTTTGATTTTGCTATTCTTCTTTTGTCTCTTCAGAAGCAAAAATTGCTTTCATGTCCTTCAGAACTTGGCCTTGTGAAGAGATTTTGGAAGTATATGTTAGATCGTGAGGTTAAGTGGCCATTTCCTGTTGAAAGGTCATCTTTTTGGGTTCTGATGCTGCTACTGATTCATTTTACACTGATTGACCTTGTTATAATCTTACACAGGGGTTGAGTGTGGATGTCCTGTGGGCTTCAGTTTCCAGCAAGTCACTCTCATCTCTGGCATTTCTGTTAAAAAATTGTTCATTCAATGTCATTGGAAAGGTAGTACCCTGTCCTCTAGCACTGAAAATGTTTGTTTATTACTTGGACGTATCTAGATGTGGAAGTTAAAGATACTTACTTTTGTATGATGAAGGGCCAATTCAAGGATGAATTTGTCACTGCTGGAGGAGTTCCCTTGTCTGAGGTGGCTCTTTCTCCCTACCATATTTTTGTGTAGTTTCTTCTAGCATACTCTCAGTTCCTGTGCACTGGCATGAATGAATGAATACTTTGTTTCGTGCTTCATTTCACTATTTAGCCCAATGAGGTCATGCCTTTTATGCAGATATCCCTGAAAACAATGCAAAGTATGATCCAACCACATCTGTTCTTTGCTGGGGAGGTATGTTATGTTTTGATTATTGTTAATCATTGTCTTTTCAACAGGCAAGCACATCTTTTTTGCTTTTAACGGCATAAGATACCTTTCAGAATTGTATGACCTGTAAATGCTTATATTTGACTGTATATCTTGAGTCTTTATCCATAAGAAAAATACCTCCATCACTTGAAAAATGTTTATATTTTCTGTAGGTGCTGAACATTGATGGAATAACTGGTGGTTTTAATTTCCAGGTAGGAAAACATCTTTAGCAAGACTTGCAATGTTTATACATCTCATTCATGATATACATATCTGCTTGTTCCTAATATTGATTCAAACAATTGGTCCTCTTTGTGAATGGATATGGATATTGAGACTTAAATTTCTCCGGTTTCACCTAACCGTGAAGAATTCACTTAATGGAGAAATGCTCTATATGGCATTTGCCATATTTTGGTTGCGTCTTCAGAATATAGAAGTAGACAGTGGTTAGGTACATATATCATTTTCTTATGCACATCTAGATACACGGAAACATGCAGATAAATATATTGGCTACCGTGGCATCAAAATGTATAAAACCTTCACTTGCCCTCAGAAGTGGACATAAATCATATGTTACCATTCTAAGTCCTTGGTTGGTCCTAGAAATTTCAAATACTGGAGGAAATTTTTAATTGAGTCAGTCATTCCATGCAGCGGCTTCAGTTGCTTTCGCTTTCTTTAACTGACTTTCAATTTCAACCACTTTCTTCAGAATGCCTGGTCAGGTGGTTATATTGCGGGAACAAGTATTGGTAATCTGGCCACTGGAACTAGCCAATTAGATAAAAAGAAGTCTGTTAACAAAAGCATGGGAAATGGCATAATCAACTGCAGGTGGTAGTAAAGTTTGGCACATATAATATAGGTAGTCCAACTATTCTGGACTCTATGGGTGTGAATGTGCTCAGTGAAAGCTATGCAGATTGTCAAAAATCATCAGCTGTCATCAGATCTCATTGTCGTTGCAAAGATCTTGAACATTGTTATACAGAATGAAGAGGGGATTGAATCATAACCAAACTCATCAGAAGCATTGAAGGGTGAACATGCTTGCTTGGCAACGGAGCCTTCAGCACGAGCGAGGAGGTCTTGAAGCCTCTTTTAATGCTCATCTCCTATGCCTTAATATTCTATTACAACTACTTAATCCTTTTCTTTCTTTCCTTTTTTTTTTTTTGG